>JAJOOO010000215.1:0-65019 GCA_029582685.1 Solanum piurae | reverse complement strand
TATCTCGCAATGCATACTGACCATTCTGCATTAAGGTATCTGATGGCTAAGAAGGATGAAAAACAAAGGTTGATTAGATGGGTATTTTTTCTGCAAGAGTTTGATTTTGAGGTGAAAGACAGAAAGGGGACATAAAATCAAATTGCCGATCATTTGTCCAGATTAGAGGAGGAAGCTATGCTCAAGCTAGGAGATGGGGCTGAAATTAATGATGTGTTTCCAGATGAACAAGTATTGGCGGCTTCTCATGATATTATTCCTTGGTTCGCAGAATTTGCTAACTACTTGGCAAGTGATCTGGTTCCATCGGATTTGTTATTTCACCAAAGGAAAAAGTTTATGCATGATGTGAAGTTCTTTTGTGATGAGCCTTATTTGTTCTTTATTTGTGTTGATGGGATTATTCGTTGTTTTGTGCCTGTGATTGAGATGATAAGTATAATAGAGATGTGTCATTCTTTGCCTGTCGGTGGGCATCATAGTGGTATTAGGACTGCACCTAGGATTTTGCTGTCTGGGTATTATTGACCTTCCATCCACCAAGATGCTCATGATTTCGCCAAGTCTTGTGTTCGTTGCCAAAGAGAAGGAGGAATTTCAAAGAGGCAAGAGCTACATATAAATCTGATTTTGGTGATTAAGTGGTTTGATGTTTTGGGCATTGATTTTATGTGTCCATTTTGTGACCTTACCTGGAATGTTCATTCTTGTTGTGGTTGATTATGTGTCAAAATGGGTGGAAGCAATTGCGCTTTCAAACAATGAAGGTAAAAGTTTCACCGCATTCCTGGAAAAGAATATCTTCTCCTGATTTGGTACACCTAGGGCAATTATCAGCGATGTAGGTTCCCACTTCTGTAATAAGTTGTTCAAGGAACTACTTGACAAATATGGCGTTCGCCACAATGTTGCCACTCCTTACCATTCGCAGTCTAGTGGGCAAGTTGAAGTGTCCAATAGGGAAATCAAGCAAATCCTTGATAGACTGTGACTGTTAAAAGAACCGATTGGTCTAGGAGGCTTGATGATGCTCTATGCGCTTATCGCACCATATTCAAGACTCCCATAGGTATGTTCCCCTACCAACTTGAATGAGCTTGATGAGTTTCATCTAAGAGCCTATGAAAGTTCGGCCTTGTACAAGGAGAAGATGAAGAAGTATCATGATCAAAAGATTGAAAAGCGTGAATTTGTTGTGGGTGGTCTGGTGCTTCTATTCAACTCTAGGTTGCACTTGTTTCCTGACAAACTCAAGTCCAAGTGGTCCGGGCCATACATAGTCACTAAAGTGTTCCTACATGGAGCAGTCGAGCTCGAGAACAATGAGGTAACAAGGTTCAAGGCAAACGGGAAAAGGATCAGGGTCTACATGGGCAAAGAAGAGAATGTGCAAGAGTGCTTGAGGTCTACTATCTTGATGTAGTCTAAGTAATCAAAGAGGCCTGCATCGTGTCGTGATGTTAAATCAAGCGTTTCTTGGGAGGCAACCCAAAATGTACAATCTTGCCAACTATAGCTTTTTATTTTTGATTTAGGATTTTTCTTTGTTTAGTTGATTTTCTGTAATTCTTCAGATTTGTATTTTATTTTTTTGTTTTAGTGTTGGCTAGATATAGAATAGGGTCTGTGGCTAAAAATTGTCTAGAAAATGTAAAAAGAAAGTCTTAACGGTTACTACATGTGCAGGGATGAAAAGCCAAATCTGTAAAAAAATGTTTGGTGAAGAGGTCTACTGACCTAATCGACCGTGAATGGTGTCCGTAGACCCCAGGTAAGTCCTCTATATTTTCTAAGTGTTGAGTGATCTACGGACCCCACCCATGGTTCGTATGTCTTCCCACGACCCGTAGACGGGGTCTCATGGGTCTAAAGTTAGGGTTCTGTCGACCCGACTCGGACCCCTTTCTAATAAAACTCTTTATTTTTTAAATTAACCCCCCAAATACCATATTCCCTCCCAATCGTTTTTAGCCCCTCAAAATCCCAAAACTCCCATATTAACTCCTCACTGTATATGGTATGATCAGTGGAACAAAAACATAGCAGAGGGGGGACCAATTTTAGGCTGGATTGTGTTTGAGAATTCTTTCTTGTGAAAGATGAGTACAACCTTAAGTTTACCTAGCTATCCCGCTATGCTTTGGATACTGTGGCGGATATGAGGAGAAGGATGTGTTTATTCATACATGGGCTATCCCGCTTATTGAGTATTCAAGTTAAGTCGACTATGTTGATTAGGGACATGGATATAGCTAGATTCATGATTCATATAAAGCACGTTGAGAAGATAAGTTAAAGGAAAGAGAAGAGTTTTATAACAAGAGGGCCAAGACAACAAGTCATGAATCTAGATAGTAGAAGAAAGGAAATGAGAATCGATCATCGTTTCAACAAATATCATCTGGATGTGCTCCATCAGAAACTAGTGCACCTGCACTGAGAAACAAGATTGACCATCGAAATCACATTTTAAGAACTCAACCTACTCAGTCTCAGGGTTGTGTGGCACAAAGGGCTACTTGGACCCCCACATGTGCTAAGTTTTGTAGGAAGCACCCAGGAGTATGTTGTGATGGCTCAAATGTTTGCTTTAAGTGTCGTTAAATAAGTCATTTTTTGAGAGAGTACCCTAAGAACAGGCAGGGAAATGGGGAAAAAGACCTCAATCTTCTTTAGTGACTCCAGCAGACAGAGCTGCTCCGAGAGGAGCTACTTTAGGGACAGGCGGAGGAGCAAACCATTTGTATATTATGGCTGTTCGCCAAGATTAAGATAATCTCTAGATGTTGTCACTGGTCTTCTTAAAGTATTTTCTATTGATTTTTATGCCTTACTTGATCCAGGTGCGAATTTATCTTTTGTGACTCCCTATGTATCCATGAGATTTGACATTTCTCCCGAATAACTTCTTGAACCCTTTAGTGTTTCCACACCCATTGGTGAGTCTATTTTATGAAAAAAGTCTATCGTGTTTGTACCATCCATGTCTATCACAAAGATTCCATGACTGACTTAATTGAGCTAGACATGGTGGATTTTGATATCATTCTAAGTATGGATTGACTTCATGCTTGTTACGTCTCGGTCAATCGTAGAACTCAAGTAGTTAATTTTTGTTTTCTAATGAGTCAGTTTTAGAGTGGTGTAGTAGTTCAACACCTAAGTGTATTTTCATTTCATACCTTAAGGCCAGAATGTTAGTTTCTAAGGGGTGCATCTATCAAATTGTTTGAGTGAATGACTCTAGTGTTGATACACCACCTATTTAGTCAGTTCCAGTTTTTAGTGAGTTTACAGAGGTGTTTCTAGATGATTTACTTGGAGTGCCTCATGAGAGAGAAATATACTTCAGAATAGATATTCTTCCTGACACTTAACCCATTTCTATTCCGTCATATAGATGGCTCTAGTTGAGTTAAAAAAGTTAAAAGAGCTATTGAGAGATATTCTTTTTATAGGACAAGTTTTCAAGTGTTGGTTCTGGCTTGAATATATGTCTTTCTTAGGCCACATTCTGTTTCGCGAAGGAATTCGAGTCGTCACTCAGAAGATTGAGGCAATGTGAGTTGGCTCAGACCCATCTCCCCAACTAATATATGAAGATTCTTGGGGTTGGATTGTTACTACAGAAGGTTCATCGAGACGTTTTCATCGTTGTTGTCTAAGTTGACTCAGAAATCAACTAAGTTTTAATGGTCTGAATCTTGTGAGCGAAGCTTTTAGGAATTAAAAACTAGGTTAAATATTGATCCAGTGTTGACCCTACCACATGGTAAAGAGGGTTTTCTCATCTATTGTGATGCATCCAGAGTGGGGCTTGGGTATGTGTTAATGCAATATGGTAAGGTTATAGCCTATATCTCCAGGCAAATTCAGATTCATGAGAGGAACTACCAGATTCATGATCTCGATTTAGCAGCAGTAGTTTTTTTCTCTCAAGATATGGAGCCACTACCTCTATGGCATTCATGTGGATTTGTTCACCGACCACAACAGTCACCAGTATGTGTTAAGTTAGAAGAAGGTTATTTGAACAAGGGGAAGATAGGGTGTTTAGATATCAAGGCAGATTCTGTGTTTGAAATATGGATGAGCTCTAAGAGACGATCATGGTAGAAGCCCATAGTTTCAAATATTTGATCTCTTCTCGTTCAACACATATGTATCATGACTTAAGAAACGTCTATTGGTGCAATAGTATGAAGAGGTGTATTGCAGATTTTATTGCTAAGTGCCCAAATTGGCAACATGTCAAGGTAGAACACCGAAGGCAAAGTGGTGTGGCTTAGAACATGGCTCTTCCTGAATGAAAATGGCAAATGATTAATATTGAATTCATTACTGGCTTGTCGGGATCTCATAGACAACATGTTTTGATTTGGGTAATTGTAGATCGAATGACTAAATCATCCCATTTCTTGCTGATAAAGACTACAAATTCAGCAGAACATTATGCTAGATTATACATCTGTTAGATAGTCCGACTTCATGGAGTCCATTAGTCCATCATTTTAGATAGGGGTATGCACTTCACTGCTTAGTTTTGGAAGTCATTTCAGAAAGGTTTGGGTTCAAAGGTAAACCTTAGTACTGTTTTTCATCCTCAGATGGATGGCCAAGTAGAGCTCACAATTCAGACCCTAGAGGATATGTTGAGATCATGTTTCCTGGATTTCAAAGGTAATTAGGATGACCTCTAGCCTTTCGAAGATTTTACTTAAAATAATAGTTATCACTCTAGTATCCAGATGGCTCTTTAGGAGACTCTTTATGGGCGAAGATGTATATCTCCTATTGGTTGGTTTGAGGTTGGTGAATATGTGTTGATAGGGCCAAATTTGGTTCATGAAGCCATGAACAAGGTGACGACTATTCAACGAAGGTTGAAAACAGCATCTTCAGAAATCCTATACAAATGTTAGAATGAGGGACTTGGAGTTTGAGGTTAATGATTGGGTCTCTTTGAAGATTTCACTAGTGAAGGGTGTTTTGAGATTCGGTAAGAAGGGAAAGTTCAATCCCTAAGACATTGTTCTTTATAGGATATCCAAGAGAGCACTATATTCAAGCCTCACTCAAAATCACAATGTACTTAATTAACATAGGGTGATTATTCTGATCTAAATCACAAGGTTCGGGTTCTATACCTCTGTAGGAAATCTAATCCCAAGAAAGCTACTACTTACGACTATATCCAGCCAACCTCGAGTCTTAATAAAGAACCACCTAATGCATCATACTTTCATCCACACGCTACCAACACCACATTCAAACCTAGTACTATAACCACTCCATGGACTCCTACTAACCACTACTTATAAGAATTCCTCATTCTCTCATCACTCCTACCAATAGAACTTTCATGCATTATTACGAGGAACTGACATATTACTCATCGTAAAACCTTATCTCATTTTTCTTCCACATTTTTAACCTTAAAAATAAATAAACATACCATCACTATCACAATAAGAAAATAGCAATCCTCGTCTCTATCATCACACAATTACTATCAACAATACAACTCTTAACTAAAAAGAATCACTAAAACAGCTTTAGGGCAAACGATCATAAGAATGATTCATTCGAGAATTATGATATAAGAATATGCATGACATAACATTATGTTGCTAGCCATTGCGAATAAATCATGTATTTGCGAGATTGAACATACTACGAGACATGAATGCTTATATGAATAGGTTCATATCACGAGGCTGATATCCATAGTTTTATGAAGTATGATTGAGATCAATGAGCTAAAGTCTTTGCCTATCATTATTGAAACTCTCACGCCCCGAGCAACCCCTGAGATGCGGACACGGGACCTAGGACCACATGTGATCCCAAGATAAACCTGCTGGCATGATCATGATCATACTAAATATAAATTGAATAATAGAAACTGTGCGGAAGCTATAATCATAAATAAATCTGAAATGATGGGGAATACCGAAATACTATAACTGAGATATATGAAAACTGATGAGTTTAATACAAGGAAGATATTAACTCAATACTAAGTTGAATCTATCTATGTCTAAAAATAGCCTCTAATTGACTACAAATGCTGGGACAGGCCCCAACTAAGTCTAGCAAAATTGAAGTTAAAGGACTAAAAATACTAAAAAGAAACTCATGACTAATGTCCTCGGAGAATGAGGACTCACCACTGATTATGCTGAACTGGAGATCGGGAACTGATCTAAGCTTGATCTAGATTCTGAGAACTTAAACCTACATCACAAGAAGATGTATGGCAGAGTATGCGTCAGTACTTGAAAGGTACTGAGCATGCAGGATAGAGTAAAACTGAAATAAACATATAACTGAACAAGCAATAAAGCAAGAGCATATTATGAACATGATATAGATACTGAATACTGAACTAACTGAATGCAATGACAAAATTTATAACATGCTGAGACTGAATACTGACTGTACTGAAATATGGTCAATGCAATAGATTCTGACTGAACTGTGGGAGTTACTAATAACAGATAATAAAACCACATGAGCTAAATGTGGAGTCCAATGTATACGCCCCATCGAGAGGACCCAATATACCCTGCCAGAGGTATAGAAGCATGCTGGCATGATCACTGAAATGATGCCCATAGAGGGGACTTACAACCTACGTGGCTAGTAGTTCTGGGATTATTTGGGTACGCTGAACCCTAGTTCAACTCATTATTATGCTACTCCCAATGGATTAAGTGATTAACACATTATGACTGAATTTCTGTAAGTTACTGGATAGCTCAGACTGGACATGCAAACTGGGTATGCAACAATTAAACTGATATTAATGAATTAATAACTAAGGTATGTATAACTGAAATATCTGACCTAGCATGTGTAATTCAAGAACTAAAAAAATACATAGCTAGGGTTCTGGAATTCATGCAATAAACTAAATATTAACATACTAATCTGATTTGGATCATTCTAATAGCTAAGAACCTAATAATTCTAACATTCAAGAAACCCTAGGTCTAGTAATAATAAGGGAATCAAGAAACTGACTGAAAACTTGGGGCCTAATGGGTGAAAGGAACCCACTAGTGAAATCCCACATACCTGGTGATGAATTTCACGGAGAAATCCTTTGATTTCTTGGCTGGAATTGAAGAAAACATGATGCGTTCTTGAACTAGGGTCCTTGACTTCTTTTTCCTCTTACCGTTTTAAGTTTTCTAAGTTTGATTAATGATTTGACTTGGGTAAGTTCTAGTTATGTTTCTAGGATTAAACTGACTAAAACCTCATAATTTAGGGTCTAAACGACGTAGCTTAGGGGGCCAACAAAATAGGAAAAGACCAAAAGACCCCTAACTTAACTGCTGTCGGAGTCACTGATGGACCGTCGATTGACTGACGGTCTGTGCTGGTCAACAGTCACTCGTTACTGGGAGTCTAACAATGAGGGTCTGACCTACGGCCCTGGACTATGGACCGTGGTCTCACCTACGGTCCGTAGGTCTTGGTCGTGGGTCAACCCTTAACTAAACTTGTTGAGTCTTCTGGGAGGAGGGTTGCAGTGTCTATCCAAGGACCACCAGCACGGACCGTGGTCTGACTTACGGACCGTGGTCTGACTTACGGTCCGTAGGTGATGCCCGTAGGTGGCACCTGCAGCTTCTGAAATTCTACATATCTGGTCTATTTCGAATACGGGGTGTTATAGAAACTAAGCATCGATGTAAATATATCTGAAATGAATGAGCATAGGTCATGAACACAATTCTCATTGTCGAAACATCATCATAATGTTGTAATGACTTAACTTTGAGGAATACGCTAGAGTATGAATGGATTGACGTACCTCATTAACTCTTTCTAAAGACATAGATATCTCATTCTCAACATTGACTTGATTTCTCATTTTATCATCTCCACCTTAGGTCTAAAACTGACACTTGAAAGTTATAGATCTATTCCATCATCTCTACACTGGTTTACATTCCCATTACTCTAATATTTAGGAAAGGCTTATCTAATGGCTACTGAACTCTGCATAAGAAGGTACTAAGACTTCTTCTAAGACCTCCTTCTAAGAAGTTTCTATTAACCTCTTCATCATTTGCTTATAAGGCCACTTCAATTAACTCTTAAGAAAAAAAATGCTTACATAAGCTTATTCCACATTGACAGCTCAAATATACTATCTAGGCGCACATGGAAAATCCTTAACTTAATTGGAACCTCGTCTGATTACATACAATCTTTGTTACATCTCTTAATGCTCTTGTTACTCTTATGACTTAGATACACTTCACTACTCTTATCTAAAAGTTAGAATTTCTCACTTATACCACTCATATTCATTGAAGCTAACATCTCAATTCCTTACTTACTCTATGTCAAGTCTACCATATGAGATCTCAAAATTATAATCATCACCCTCATGTTGCCATTCTTTTTATCGCCACACTCATCTCATATTCAACCTTAGAACTGATTACTAAATATGGATATCAATATAGTTTCTCACATACTATACTAACTTACGAATACTAGATAACATTAAGGGACATTCACCCACTAAGAACTCATGAAAAGTAGTCAATCTTTATCTCTCAGTCGAAATGCTTATAGTTTACCATCATATTTGCTTTCACAATTTAATTACTATTTACCCATTAACTATACATCATTGCCTAATTATATCTGTAACCCTCTGAATATTATGGGCTCTTCCTAAAAAAGCATAAGCCTAGCTTAGATTTATCACCTCAGGAATACTCCTGCTATTCTATTCAACCCCTGCAGTTGGCCGTTACTAACACAATGACATATCATCATAGGCTTCTTTCTAGTTAAAGTATACTCTAACTCATCCATACTAGTAACTCCTACTTTACCTTCTATCATGAAATCTATACAAACCCATCACTTATTAGTCAACCCATAAGGGAAAACTCCTCATTAATAACTCACAAGGTGCATGACTGCCGCAATATAATTTTCCTCATCACTGTCTTCCTTTCTTAGATTACTATACCTCTGCATGCATTCTTCTAACTCTGGGAACTTCTACTACTACTGCTTATAACATCATAACTCATATTATCCTTTTGGGTGAAAATACTACCTAAGCTCTAAAACACACTTCCTTATAGGGGTTTCAACTAAAATAAGGTTTAGACAAAAGAGTCTGAGATTACATCTCGCTATTATCTTGAATGCACGATTCATACAAATAAGAGAACATTCTTTCGAAACTCAACACTTAACTCACTCACATGCTTCTCTCAATCCCCTCTACCTTCTCATGAATTCCTCAAAAATTTTGTTGAGTGTAACTCATTGATAAGGATCTGGGCTTTACTTTTAAACCACCTTGAGGATGAGGGGTAGTCCAATGGATTTGAGAAACGCACGAGTTCTGAATAAGTTCCTTATGACATAGTTCTATTGCACTATTTAGAGTATGAAAGAAGGGAAACCTTTCTTAAATGTTTGTAGTCCCTTATTTATAGAACTGTGGGCATCACAACCATAAATAAGATCCTACTTGACATGGTTTTATAGACACCCCAGGACACTTGAACTCTGTGCTTTGATACTAATTTTGTCGAGACCTTAGCCTACACCCTGGACGTCCCCGGCACTCGAAAACTCTTGTTGGTCCCTAAGTGAACCCTCATCCCGACTGAATATAAGCGAAAGACTAATTTAAGCATAGAAAAGCCTAAAACCGAATTAAATTCATTTAAAACAAATACTCAACTTTAAAAATTCTAAACAATACTCAATAGAGAAACTCATAGTTTGTAAAACAACTCAAAAGAAGGTTAATACTGAAAAACTTCTCAACTCTATCTATCTATGAAACCTCTACTATTACAGAATGATATAGGGACAAGACCCACAATATCCTAACAAATTAAATAGTAAATGTGGAACCCTCCGAAAGTAAGGAGGCTCACAAAATCTAACTAGAACTACAAGTGGTATCAAGAAAGTGCTTGTTGATAACCTTGAATACCTGTATCTGCATCATAAAATGATGCAGGTCAATGTCATCAGTAAATTGAAGGTAGGAGCATGTAACGAAAACTCTGAAACATAAATATAAGCTTGAACTAATAAAAAGGACTATATACTCACCTCATCTCAACTCAACTCAACTCAAGAATACTATACTTAACTCAAGATACTCAACTTAAGAATACTCAACTCAACTAAAGAACAGTCAACTCAACTGAAGAATACGCAACACAATATGAACGAAATAATAACATGCAAAATATAAGGCTTTGTAAACAGTAGACAAGAACTCAAAATGTATAAAAATATAATAATAAACTCTTTACTCATATTTGGGAGATTCTCTAACAAACAACCATCACTATGAGCAATGTGATGATACATCGTCTCGCCCACACTGCCAGAACTAATAAAGAATGAAGCAAAAAACCTGAAGAACTCGATAAGAACCTCAATATACTCAATCTTATGGATGAATTCGAAATAGAAACTCATGATTGGCGTGAGTGCGAACAAACCCAACACTATGAAATCTTACATACCTCAAAAGAACTATGTTCTTAGAAAATTCTTTAAGTTCTTGAAAGAACGCTCGAAACCCTTCTTGTCACTCCTTAAATCCTATTAAGACGGACAAGCACCCGATGTCGTTAAGGATCGAGAGAACCCACATATAAGTTGTACCTACCATGTGTTTAGCTAAGATAATCATGAAGCTCTCTAACAAGTATACATATAAGCTACAATGATAATTTGATAAAAGAACAACATCGGTAGGCCCAAAATATATACACATGACTCGGCTGTTGAAGCCACAATTGTTAAGAAATCAACCATAACTCCATGTTATGCCTTAGTCTACAAATCCTCTATGAGATAGACATGCTTAGAGTAGGTCGGGACAGATTCCACCTTACCCTTAACTATGTTATAATACCAAAATGAATCTACAAAGGATTCAGTAAAGCTCCAAATCAACCTAGAGCTTACCAAAAGTAGTTGAGTGTCGTATGCTCCTATTGAGGAGGTCTACTAGCTTGAGTACCTGTGCCTGCAACATGAAATTCAGCGTCGCCCCCCCCCCTCCCGCCAAAGATGTCAGTATGAAAAAATGTACTTAATATGTAAGATAATAATATATATAAAACAAGGGCTTACATGAAATCAAGTATCAATATATGAGTGCATAGATTAGAATAGAAGACCACCTTTGTTTACTCTTATGGGATCTTGTATGTTACATTCTTTTCTTTCCTTTTTTGTACTTTATAATCTTTGTAGGGCATATGATACAAATGACCAGTTGATCAGTGGTAGAAGAGAATTACCCATGCTAGTCATTTTAACCCCTATGATGATGTCCTCATAATACATAAATTGGGATCGACCTATGCTAGTCTCTTTCCTTTGAGCTGCCACCCTTTTATACCAATTGGGATCAGCCCATGCTACGTTTTTACCCCTGAGCTGCCAGTATCACGACCCAGAGGTACCCCTTAGATGTAACAAGGCGTATAAGACCCCAAGCTGCCTCATACAAGCGACTTAGCATATCATAACATAAAGTAATAGAAATGAGCGGGAATTTAAAACTTCTCAAAACAATCGAAGTCTTATATTAAATGAGCGGAAGTCTAACATAATTTTCTCAAAAAATCTAACATAAAAGATAAAATCTTGGGACGCAGCCCATACAATAGTCCAACATGAAAAGAAAGACAGAAGATAAAGGGGTGATCCAATCCTCGAATACAATGAGGACTTACCAAAGCTTCACTTCTTTGAGCAACTAAGAACCTAGCCACAAGTGTGAGAATGAATGTCGTCGGACCCTACATTTGATAAGAATGTAGGCAAGAGTATGCATTAGTACAATCAAGTATGCATTAGTACAATCAAGTACTAAATATGATGGATAACATAAACAACATGACATAAGCATTAGTAACCATAGAACATAAGGCATAAGCATAATCAAAACATAATAAGCATCAAAATTAAAATGGAATACTTCCTTAAGTAACCTCATTTAACCTTATCCAAGATTTAGGTCATCTGGCTCTAGTCAAGCTTACATAATGGAAGGCATATCTAGCAACACTCCAAGAAAATCATTTTCATAACATAATTACATCATTCATACTTACTTTTAGAGACACGGGGATTTGCCTCAATGCCTAGCTTATATAGGCTAATGGGTATTCTCATCTTGCCTTACTTACTTAAAGATCACGGGTACTCGCCTCCACAATCACATCATATGCCACGGGAACTCGCCTCCACATCATTACATAAGGATCAGGGGTACTCGCCTCTATGTCCATTCATAAGAATAAGAACATGGAGAATCACCTATTGTTCAATTCAAAAGAGTATGGGAGATCACCTCATATCCTTAACATATGGAGGTCAGGGGTAGTAGCCTCTAACCTTATCATTCATTAAGCATTTTAGTCTAGATTAATTTTAGGTGAGCAATCTTTTCAACCTAGAATCATTTATGTGAGAAGGCCTTTCACATTTATACATTCATGCTTATCAATTCATTTGGGAAGTATCCTTTACACATCATAACATTAACAATCAACAATTCATAGTCTAGGCTTTACTCTCAAAATAGTACATTTCATGATCATCATCTGTGCTTTACTTTTTAGCAATTCACATCATATTCATCATATAATCTTTAATCTCAAGCAATTCTAATCATAATTCATCAATCCTATAAGGAGATATCTAACCCACAAAGTTTCCCTTCATGGCACCAACCCAAATCATATCAATTCTACCCTAGAATCATAAGATAGGCATGGATACATGTAATTTCATCCTAAAAACATGTATATCTATCAATTCAATCATAAACAATCATAATCCACTCAATTGGATCAACATTCATGATAACCCACAACATTGGAAGAAACCCTAACTAGAATTGGGGAAATTCTTCTTCAAATTGTGAAATTCTAGGGGACTCCATGGGAGGAAGGATCCCATGGATGAAAAGTCATCATACCTTAGTCACAAAGCCCACAAAAGGTTGAAGATTGGAAGACTTGATCTTGACCTAGCTTCAATCTCCTTCTTCTACTTTCACCTTCTAGAGAGAGAATATTTCAGAGAGAATTTGGGTTTTCTTTTGGGAATTGAGAGAATGACTTAATTGAGTGAGTTTAGGGGTCTAAAATCCTTATAGAGGTTGTCTGGGTTTAAGAAAAATGATACCACATTTATTTAATTAAAACCGAAAAGGACCCTTAAGCCCATAAAATAACTGCCAGCTTTATATCCACGTAACCCCGACCGATGGACCGTCGATTGACCTACGGTCTATCCTCGTCAGTCGTGGTCCATGGTCAGAGTGTTTTGGCCAAACGATAGTTTGCTGGACCACAAGGCGTGGACCCACCTACGGTCCATAGGTCCCACTGTGGTCCATGCCTGGACCAATTTCTGAGGTTGCCTACAAACGGCCCTACCTACGGTCCATGGGTCAACCCACGAGCCGTGGTTGGCCCTTAGGATCATTCATCCTCGAATGAGATTCTAAGAACGTTTCTAGACAAATGACTCAAGACTAGCAGCCCATCATGCATGCAACTCATCTAAATGCACAAAACAAAGGAGGAACATCATCTCCAAGATAAACATAGTCAATGCACCATAAGGAAGTAGGAACTACATCTAACAGCCCAATATGCATGAAAATTTCAGATTTCTTACACTTAAGGAGGAACTACCTTCCCCGAACTCAAAAGCAATGCTCAACACAATCTCATGGAACCTAAATGCAATTTACACTCAAAGCATAAATTCAACGAGAGAATCTCCACTCCAAGTCAAAGGATGTCCTACAACTCATCTCCTGAAGTCTATAAGTAACTCATACTTAATACTCAACAACATAAGGAAAATTTTCATGACCCAACCTATCGAGCCTGCGGGCACCTACATACTAACACCAAAGTAGGAGAACCCTCATATCCCAATAGGCAAAACATGCAGAAAATTAAGAAAGCGGAAGAAATAAAGAAATTCATGTAATTTCCTTATAAAAATAAGAGCTTTAAAACGACTCAGAGTTAAGACTTGTAAAGTAATTAGCACCCCCAGGAATCTAGTCTAGCAGGTACAAGACCCACTAAGAGTACAAAGCAAGACATAATAATGAAAAGACATAGCTCCCACCATGCGGAAGGAAAAATAGAAGATGGTGGATATTTTCTTCGTCTTCACCTAATGATACATCACCAACCCTTCATCCAGACTATGCCAAAAGGCATAGAAAGAGTAGTATTAGTACAAAACCACACGTACTGGTAGGAATCATCGGTCAACCAAATGCCCACTACATAATATAAGAACTTAACTAGCAAGAACATGCAATAAAAACCACTCGCTTCTCCACCTTTACCCTCTTGCGCATACCTCAGAATCACAGTTATACCTCACTAGTAGCTCCCTACTCAATCAACCTACTTACTAGGTTCTTGATCACAACCTAACCATTCTATATCTTAGAAGAGTCCACCATTACATATACCAATATTCCCCCGAACGACTAACCACACACGACATACCCTTGCCTTCTCTTTATCTTACCCAGTCCTTGCCATATGGCACCTTTTAATAAGGCTTACCAACTGCTAACCACGAATCCCTTTCTTCCATGGTGGGATCTACCTAAGTATTTTCATCACGTACACTACCCCCACTTCTCACCTTGAAACACACGAACAATCTTTTCTCTTAAACATTAGCAACTCTTGAACCCTTAGTGCTTTCCACATACCGTATCACATCTCGGTTTAGGCTTTCCCTTCCCGGTTCATTCAACAACGAGATACATAACAAGTTAAATCAACATCGTAGAACAATCAGATATAGGTCATCATAACCTTTTAACACTTTAGGAGAAATAAAATATCATTTATCACTTACGAACCTCATACAATTCAACCATCTCAAGATATTTAATTATTTAAAGTCAATGACCCTCTCATGGGACCCATACCCAAATTTTTAATGTACTGGTAAGTGGTACCCTTTCCAAGTTAGTGTGACAAACGTGACACCCATTCCAATGCTTTATCCCGGTACGTGGAAACCGATCCAATATTTATGTCGGTAGGTGGCAACCGATCCCAGTTAGTGTGTCAGAATGCAACACCCAATCCATTCAATGTGTATATTTTATAACCTACCGGATTATATAAATGGCAGGTCTTAATGAGGAACATCTACCTTTTCTCTGGTTTCCTGATGCTGCTAGTCGGGAAAGCCTTAACGACAACCGGGTTATGAAATTTTGTTGCGAGCGGGGTTTCTACTTACTCAAATTAGAGGAGAAGGCTCCTACCTTCTATGCTGGTCTCATGGATTTTGGTTGGTCTCTATTGACAGAGGCTCCCCGGGATGCACGTTCAACTTGGGTGAGGGAGTTACATGATATCCTCCTTATTATCCGTTGTGATGACCCTCACCCTATCATCTACATCCCGACAGTTAACATCTCCCTTAATGCCACAACCATCAAAGAGGCACTAGAGGTGCACGAGGTTTCCAATGTAGAGTACGAGACCAAACTGACGGAGATGGAGATGGATATGGGCTGGTTGAGGGACACCATGATCGAGCCTGCGCGCCGAGACCAGATCTATTGGGCTACTACAAAGTTCATCAGTAGTACGGACTGGTCAGCGAATACTAAGAGGTGGCTACACTTTGTTACTATGATGATCCTCCCATAGGATAATCACACCAACGTGACATTTTATAGGGGCCTTAGTGGTGGTGTGTGCTATACAGGGTATCGAGCTAAATGTGGGGGCGCAGATTATCTTAGAATGGAAGATGTTTTATTAGGGCATCAAGAAGGCCTTCCTCCTACCGGGACTGGTGACCGCGCTG
Organism: Solanum piurae; assembly: GCA_029582685.1. Taxonomy (NCBI): domain Eukaryota; kingdom Viridiplantae; phylum Streptophyta; class Magnoliopsida; order Solanales; family Solanaceae; genus Solanum; species Solanum piurae. The sequence goes on along the minus strand of JAJOOO010000215.1, from coordinate 49,116 downwards.
TTCAAACAGGCGGGGGTGCTCCTCTTGGACACCGATGAGGTACTCCCTATGGATCTCCCTTTCCACCCTCTTTTGATTAGGCGGGGCTGTACTAGCAGGAGCAAGAGAAAGAAAATGGACAGGGCCAACAATAGTCAGGCGGCTGCAGATGATACGGGAGGTGATGGTGGTGCAGGCAACGATACACGTTCATCCCGGTCCCAGCCCCCACTCTCAGGTGCACAGGTAGAGGAGGATTTAGCGGCTGTCTGGAGTAGATTAGGACGCTCTTTTGCTGACACCACTGTGATTGCACCCAGCACTACCCTGGAGGTCGAGATGCTCTATCGCGAGTTGCACCAGGAGAGGAGGACGGTCTGCAGAGTGATCGTCTAATTGTCCAGATATAAAAAGCGGTGAGGATCATGTTCACCTGCGTGGCCCCCAGACAGGAGGTTCCCCGAGTTAAGAAAGGAGATTTCCAGCACTTTACTTTCATGGATGAGGCCGTGAAAGGACTGGTTTCCCCGGAGAACATCCATTCTAATGAAGACTCCTCCCAGTCTCAAGAGATATTAATTTGGCCTTTCACTCCTTTTTGGGTTTATAATGACAAATACTTTCTTTTTCGTCTTTCCCTTACTTTTTGTAGCACATGGATGCTGGTTTTTCTGCTGTTTTTACGCCGCTAGTAAATAAATTGCTAGGTTTTTATATTCAATTTTTCTATTGTTGAGCAATAATTGAAATGCATGGTTAACTTATATATGAAATAGGGTTTATAACTTATATATGAAATGGGGTTTATATGGGTAACTTAGGAGAATACAGGAGACAGGGTAGAGTTTCTGCCTCGCCCTGTCCCGCTCTAGCAGTCTCGCCCTTGCGGGAATAATCCTGCCCTAGTGGCTCAGATGGAACCAGAACTACTGCCAACCATTTTTTGGGGTTTTTCTCTTTTCTAAACTTCCCAAAGGTTCCCAGTTATAACACATGCATTTTTAGAGTAATCCCCTTAGCTAGGATAGTCAATGTCTACCCCGAATCAATCCCAATGATACACAATCCAACTCATTTTCATTAATTCAACACCACAACCCACACATCCCTACGATACACCCAGACACTCACACGGTTATTAGTCAAGAGAAAGACATGTCCAGATTTTGCTTACGAATCACGTGATAAATCATCTATATCCTTTCATCGAACTTAGTCATGACCTTTTTTATCTAAATGAGTTGAACGATACTCAAGCAGTAACAACTTACATAATTTTAACAATTCGGCCAGCATATTGCACATATCAAAGTTCCGACACACATTTATTGTGCACATAATCTTATCATCACATCCAAGTAATTACAACTTCCACATTCAGAGTTCATTCAGAAAACAAGAAGCATGCATTAAAAGTTTCCAAGTTACAATTTCCAGACAAGTCCAAATTATTAGTTAGTTCGCTCCATGGATGACAATTTCTGATCATCCATGCAATTACACATCCCCTAGGGCCAGATACAATTTGGAACCTTCTCAGTTCCAATTTACTTCACCCGTGTCCCTTCAGCTGTGACCACAACGTCCAGTTCAACTTGTTGAGATACCAATTAGACTCAACTCATACCACCAGCGACACTCGCATGAAAGGAGAGAAAAGAGGGAACAAGTTTCTAGAATGCTTCCTACCATCCTGAAGATTAGATGTGGACGTCAACACACCCATCCACATGAGTCTACTCCAATTTTCTCTTGTACGGGGAGACTGGTAACCTAGGCTCTATAACCAATTTGTCACGACCCAACCCACTGGGCCGTACGAGCACCTACATACTAACACCTAAGTAGGAAAACCCTCAATTCCTAATAGTAAAAACATGTGGAAAATTAAGAAAGCGGATGAAATAAAGAAATTCATGTAATCTCCTTATAAAAATTGGAGCTTCAGAATGACTCACAGTTAAGACTTGTAAAGTAATTAACACCCCAGAGATCTAGTCTAAACAGGTAAAAAAGCTACTAAGAGTACAAAGAAAGATATAATAATGAAGAGACACAGCTCCCACCATGCGGAAGGAAAAATAGAAGTTGCTGGAGATTTTCTTCATCTTCACCTAATGAAACATCACCGACCCTACATCCAGACTATGCCAAAAGGCATAGCAAAAGTAGTATCAGTAAAAAAATGTATGTACTGGTAGGCATCATCGGTCAATCCGACGCCCACCGCATAATATAAGAACTCAACTAGCAAGAACATGCAATAAAAACCACTCGCTTCTCTACCTTTACCCTCTCCCGAATAGCTCATAATCACATTAGTACCTTACTACTAACTCCCGACTCAGTCAACCTACTTACTAGGTTCTTGATCACTACCTAACCATTCTAACTTATAGAAGAGTCCACCATTACAACTACTAACATTCCTCTGAATGACTAACGACAAACGACATACCCTTGCCTTCTCTTCATCTTACCCAGTCCTTGCCACATGGCACCTTTTAGCAAGGCTTGCCAACTACTAACCACGAATCCCTCTCTTCCACGGTGGGATTTACCTAAGTATTTTCATCACTTACACTATCCCCACTTCTCACCCTTTCAACACACGGACAACCTTTTCTCTCAAATATTAACAAATCTTGAACCCTTGGCCCTTCCCACATACCATATCACATCCCGGTTTAGGCTTTCCCTTATCGGTTCATTTAACAACGAGATACATAACAAGTTAAATCAACATAGTAGAACAATCAAATATAGGTCATCATAACCTTTTAACCCTTCAGGAGCAATACACTATCAATTATCACTTACGAACATCGCACAATTCCACATTCTCAAGATATACAATTATGTCAAGTTAATGGCCCACTCGTGGAACCCATACCCAAACTGTTAGTGTACCGGTATGTGGTACCCGTTCCTACTTAAAGTGTCGGATGTGACACCTATTCTAATGCTTTATGCTGGTACGTGGCAAGTGATCCAATATTAATGTTGGTACGTGGCAACCGATCCCAGTTAGTGTGTCGAAACTCAACAACCGTTCCATTCAAATAGACATAAGCACAATCACAAAGTAAATTCTCATAATTATACATTCAAGATATGATTAATGGCATTCAATTATTCATCTATCCTTATTTACGATTAGTGTGATCGATAATGCAACATTCACATACATACATGTGTCATAATGAAGCAAGAACAAACATATATCACACAACATGAAATCACAACAATTACCTAGCCCCAGTTCATCCTCTAAGGCTTCTTACTATCATTAAGTAATCTTTTACTCGGTTCACGAAGGCCTACTCATAATTCCTACCATTGATTAACATTATACTACGCAGTGAGCACAAATTTATAACTACTCAATTAATAACCTAGCCTACCTGGGCGTCAAGCTGCTGCACGGAATTACAGTTCCAATTATGGTTTATGGACGACAAGATGGTGCATTTGGCCAAGAATCTGCAAGGTTTTGATATCCTTATGCTAGGAATCTCCTCCTCCTTCTTTCCCAAGCCTAGACCAGCTTTTGGAGAGTTTCTGGGGTGTTTTACGTCTAATTTAGGTGTTTTTGGAAGAAGGAGAAAATAAGACCTCACGTTATTTACATTATGTCCCACCTATCCCGCTCTGGTGGCTACTTATACTGCTCTATCGCTACCGCCCTGGCGGGACAGTGGCTCTATATTTTCTCGATGTTTTGCTTTTCCTAAATAACAACGGTTTGGGTCGCTACAAAAATAGTTCACATAAGTCATTTCTTTCATTACTTAAGCTTTTTCATGAACACATAAAACATAGACAACTTCAAACAAAAGCAAACTAAGAGGAACTCATTACCTCAAGCTAGAATAAGAGGAAAAAGATGAGTATACCAGGACATCATATCGGACTCGGCCTCCCAAGTAGCACCTTCAACTAGATGATTTGTGCATAACACTTTCACGGAGCAAACCTCTGTGTTCCTCAATCTCTTAACTGGCCAATCTAGGATCTCAACTGGAATTTCTTCATAAGAAAGTTTCTCTTTCACTTCTAACCCTTTACGGGGAAATATGGATGTCGGATCTCCAACACACATTTTCAACATTGAGGCATGGAAAATTGGATGTACCGACGCCAAATCATTTGGAAAATCAAGCTCATATGCAACCTTACCAACACGTCTAAAAATTTGATATGGGCCTACAAAACGGGGACTAAGTTTCCCTTTCTTACCATACCTCATTACACCCTTCATGGGTGAGATTCTCAAGTAAACCCAATCAAGCACATCAAATTCAAGGTCTCTCCTTCTAATATCTGCATAAGACTTTTGTCGACTTTGGGCCGTTCTCAGCCTCTCTCTAATGAGTCAAACCTTCTCTATAGTCTCATGAACTAACTCGGGTCTTATCAAAGCAACCTCGCCCACCTCAAACCAACCTATAGGAGATATACACCTCCTACCATAAAGAGACTAAAACGGAGCCATACCAATACTCGAATGGTAGTTATTATTATAGGAAAATTCAATCAAGGACAAACAATCATCCCAATTTCCCTTGAAATCTATCATGCAAGCCCTCAACATATCTTCCAATGTTTGGATTGTTCTTTCCCTTTCCCATCGGTTTGGGGGTGAAAAGTTGTTATAAGCTTAACTTTCGTGCGAAGAACTTTTTGGAAAGACTTCCAAAACTTTGAAGTAAACTGGGTACCTCTATTAGAGATAATAGATAAGGGCACTCCATGCAACCTTACCATCTCTCTCAAGTACACCTTAGCATAATCTTCCGCCATATAGGAAACCTTGACGGGAATGAAATGGGCCGACTTCGTCATTCAGTCTACTATAACCTAAATCAAATCATATTGATGCCGAGTACGGGGCAATCCCACTATGAAGTCCATATTCAAATCTTTCCACTTCCAAGTAGGAATGCTAATATCTTGGGATAAATCTCCCAGTTTCTTATGCTCAACCTTCACTTTTTGGCAATTAGGACACTCAGCCACAAATCCCGTAATATCCTTCTTCATCCCATTCCACCAATAGATCTCCTGCAAATCACGGTACTTGTTGGTGGCTCCCGGGTGAATAAAATACCAAGAAATATGGACTCTAGTAGAATTTGTTTCCTCAAGTAATCAACATTCAGAACACACAAACGACCTTGGTACCTTAGGACACCATCTCCCCCTTAGGAGAAAGCCTCTACGGACTTCTTTAGCACCGCCTCTTTTAATTTTACTAAGGTCGGATCAAGACATTGCTTTGCTTTAACATCAGCCAAGAAAGACGATTTTGACCCTTTATTAATAATAACACCACCCTTGGCGGAGTCTACCAATCGAACACCTAATCGGGCCAATCGATGGACATCTCGGGCAAACTCTTTTTGCTTATCATCTACATGTGCAACACTACCCATGACAGCCGACTAAGGGCATCCACCACCACATTATCTTTACCGAAGTAATAGAGAATACTCATATCACAATCTTTCAATAACTCAAGACCCCTTCTTTGAAGAAGATTTAGATCTTTTTGGGCAAACACATATTGCAAACTTTTGTGATCGGTAAACACATCAAATGGACCCCATACAAATAATGCCTCCAAATATTTAAGGTAAATACAACCACTGCTAATTCAAGATTGTGGGTAAGATAGTTCTTCTCATGAACCTTTAGTTGCCTTGAAACATAGGAAATCACCTTACCATTTTGCATAAGCACACATCCCAACCCAACTCTAAAGGCATCACAATATACGACAAAGCCATCTATACCTTCCAGTAAGGTAAAAACCGGAGCAAAAATAAGTCTATCTTTCAACTCTTGGAAACTTTTCTCAAAAGCATCGGACCATATAAACTTGGCCTTCTTTTGAATCAATGTCGTCGGTGGAGAAGCAATGGAGGAAAACCCCTCAGCAAACCTTCTATAATAACTGGGAAAACCCAAGAAGCTTCTAATATCGGTCGGTCATAGAGGTCTAGGACAACTCTTGACCGCATCCGTCTTCTTTGTATCTACCTCAATACACTTGCTTGAAACTATATGGCCAAGGAAAGCTACGGACCATACCCAAAACTCATATTTACTAAACTTTGCATAGAGTCATTGGTCATTGAGAATTTGCAATACAATCCGCAAATGATCATTATGCTCATTCTCACTTCTCGAATAGATAAAAATATCATCTATGAACACAGTTACGAATATATCAAGGTATTGTCTAAACACCCTATTCATCAAATCCATAAACACCTACGGGGCATTAGTCAAACCAAAGGACATCACCAAAAACTCACAATTACCATATCAGGTTCTAAAAGTCATTTTCAGAATATCTTCCTCTTTAACCCTCAATAGGTGATAACCCGACCGAAGATCAATTTTGGAGAAATAACTTGCCCCTTGAAGTTGGTCAACTAAGTCATCTATTCTTGGAAGAGGATACTTGTTGTTGATGGTTACTTTGTTCAACTACCGATAATCAATACACATACGGAGTGAACCATATTTCTTCCTACCAAATAACACCGGAGCACCCCATGGAAAGATACCCGGTTAGATGAAATCCTTATCCAATAAGTACTTTAACTAATCCTTCAACTCCTTAAGTTTCGCCGAAGCCATTCTATAAGGAGGAATGGAGATAGGTTGGATATCAGGGAGAAGGTCAATCCCAAATTCTATTTCCCTTTTGGGAGAAATACCGGGTACATCATCGGAGAAAACTTCCTGGAACTACAAATGGGACCGACTCAAGAATAGGAGTTTCAAACTCCACATCCCGCACTCTAACTATATGGTTAACACAACCCTTCGAGATCATTTTCCTAGCTTTTAGGTAAGAATCAAATTGACCTCTAGGCATAGAATTTTCTTCCTTCCACTCAAGGATAGGCTAATTTGGAAACTAAAATTTGACTACTCTAGTCCTACAATCAATAGAGGCGTAACATGAATGCTACCAATCCATCCCAAGGATGACATCAAAATCTATCATGTCAAGATCTATCAAATCAAACAAGATGACTCTATGGGATAAGAAAATAGGGCATCTTCTATAAACCCTATTAGCACCACAGAATTACCAATAGGGGTAGAGACTAAAAAAGGTTCTAACAATACATCAGAAAGCATATCAAATCTCATAGCTACATCGGAAGTCACAAATGACAAAGTAGCACTCGGATCAAGTAAAGCATACATATCTATATGGAAAATGTTTAATAGACCCATCACCACATCTAGGGAACTCTCTTGATCACCTCTAGTTTGGAGAGCATAGAAATGGTTTTTCTTAGGAGAATTCTCACCCGAACCACTCAGACCGGATGAAGGGTAGGGTTGAGCCCTACGAAGACCATCTCGATCATTCTTAGCACTGAAGGACAATTTGTTATTTTGTGATCCATTTTCCCACATCCAAAGCAAGCATTGGACCTTGCCAAGCACTTCTCTTTATAATTTCTCCCACATTAAGTACAAGTTGGCATTTAAGGCCTATTACCATCTCCTTGAGGTTTTGGGTTAGACACCCTCTCATTAACGGCCATGGAAGACCACTTGAAGAAACTTGCTCGGAGAACTTTTGCCAAAACATTGAACGACCTCGTCCACCAAACCTAGAAAGTGAATAGTTACCATCATCCACTCTTGCCCTCTTTGCCTTTCTAGATCTCTCCTTCAGCTTTTCATCCTCAATGTGTTGTGCATGCACCATAAAGAGATAAATGTCCATGTCATGGACAAGCATAGTGGTGTGGAGTTTTTTGACTACCATATAGGACTCACCCGATACAAACTTACTCATATTGTCCCTACGATCGGCCACAATGGAAGGACCATACTTGGATAGTTGGGTGAACCTCAAAGTGTATTCCCTTACACTCATATTTCCCTTCCTAAGGTTGATGAACTCAAGTACATTGGCCTCTCTCATCTCTAAAAAAAAGAATCTATCAAGAAAAGCACTTTTGAACCTTTCCCATTCTATGGGACCCGCTTCCACCGGCCTAGCCTCTTTTGACTAATTGAACCACATCTGAGCAACCCATTTTAGTTGTTAAGCGGCTAGTTCCACCCTCTCTACTGGAGTCACACCCATAAAATCAAGTACCTTGTAGACCTAATCGATAAACTCTTGAGGGTCTTCCTAAACTTTGGAGCCATAAAACTCCAGGGGGTTTATTTTTGTAAAATCCCTCACTCTTAACGTTGTCGTACCCACATTTGGGTTCACGGGGCTACCCTCTCTCTATTGGCTTGTGCCCTCATGGCTTAATACAAGACTTTGAACATCGACATAAGTTCTGCATTTGTTACATTCTCATTCATTGAGTCAATCGAAGCTTGAGGAGGAGCTTGGGGAGGAACCTGAGGAGGAACATCTTGATCAATATTGTCGCCCTTCATCCTTCTTGTTGCCCTTCTTAGTAGTCATATACTAAAAAAAATCTGGCACGGATTAGGAGAAAGATTTATAGAGTTAAACTCCATGGCACGACTTAGAGAAGTGAAAAAGTGAAATTTCCTGAAATTATAATAGCCTCTCATTTATAAATGTAGCGCGCTTCACACATATGAACAAGACTCTACTAGAAGTAGTTTGAAACATCCTAAAACCATTCTAACCTTCTGCTTTAATTACCAAGTTTGTTACGACCTAGGGGTCCCTCCTAGATGAAACAAGGCGTATAGGAACCCGAGAGGCCTCATACAAGCCACTTAGCATATCATAACATAAAGTAATAGAAATGATGAGGAATTTAAAACTTTCAAAACAATCGATGTCTTTTATGAAACGAGTAGAAGACTAACATATTTGTCTCAAACCATCTAACATAAAAGATAAAATATTGGGGCGCAGCCCATACAATTGTTCAACATGAAACGAAAGATATAAAAGAGATAAAGGGATGATCCGATCCTCTAATACAATGAGGACTCACCAAATCTTCAATTCCTTGCTCAACGAAGAACCTAGCCACAAGTGTGAGAATCAATGTTGTCGGACCCTTCATTTTATAAGAATGTAGGCAAGAGTATGTGTTAGTACAATCAAGTAGTAAATATGATGGCTAGCATAAACAACATAACACAAGTTTTACTAAACATAAGACATACGACATAAGCATAATCAAGACATAATAAGCATCATAATGAAAGAAGAATACTTACTTAAGTAACCTCACTTAACCTTAACCAAGAATTAGGTCATCCTCCTCTAGTCAAGCTCACATCATGGAAGGCATATCTAGCAACACTCCAAGAAAATCATTTTAATAACATAATTACATTATTCATACTTGCTTTTAAAGACATGGGGATTCGCCTCAATGACTAGCTTATAAAGCCTAATGGGTATTCGCCTCTTGCCGTATTTACTTTAAGATCATTGCTACTCACCTCCAAAATCACATCATATGACACGGGTACTCGCCTCCAAATCATTTCATAAGGATCATGGGTACTCGCATCCATGTTCATTAATCATAATAAGAATGTGGGGAATCATATTTTGTTCAATTCTAAGTAGTATGGGAGATTGCCTCATATCCTTAACATATGGAGTTCAAGGGTAGTCGCTTCTAGCTTCATCATTCATTAAGCATTTTAGTCTAGATTCATTTTAGGTGAACAATCCTATCAACCTAGAATAATTTATATGAGAAGTACTTTCAAATTCATACATTCATGCTTATAAATTCATTATCGGAAGTATCCCTTCCACATCATAGCATTAACAATCAACAATTCATAGTCTAGTCTTTACACTCAAAGCACTACATGTCATGATCATTATCTATGCTTTACTCTCAAGAAATTAACATCATATTCATCATATATTCTTTAATTTCAAGCAATTCTAATCATAATTCATCAATCCTATACGGAGATATCTAACCCACAAAGTTTCCCTTCATGGCACCAACCCAAATCATATTAATTCTACCCTAGAGTCATAATATAGACATGGGTACATGTAATTTCATCATAAAAACATGTAAATATATCAATTGAAGCATAAACAATCATAATCCACTCAATATTCATCATAACCCACAACAATGGAAGAAACCCTAACTAGATTGGGGATGTTCTTCTTCATATTGTGGAATTCTAGAGGACTCCATGGGAGGAAGGATCCCATGGATGAAAAGCCATCATACCTTAGTAACAAAGCCCACAAAATCTTGAAGACTGGGAGATTGATCTTGACCTACCTTCAATCTTCTCTTTCTTCTTCCACCTTCTAAAGAGAGAATATTTAAGAGAAGATTTGGGTTTTCTTTTGAGAATTAAGAGAATGACTTAATTGAGTGATTTTAGGGGTATAAAATCCTTATATATGTGGTCTAGATTTAGGCAAACCGATATCACATTGATTTAACTAAAATTGAAAAAGACTCTTACACCCCTAAAATAATTAAAGGCTCCCCGACCAACAGACCGTCGACTGACCTACGGTACATCCTGGTCAGTCGTGGTCCATGGTAAGAGAGTTTTAGCCAAACAACGGTTTGCTGGAAGATGAGGTGTGGACCCACCTACAGTTCGTAGGTCCCACCGTGGTTTTTGGGTGGACAAATTTCTGAAGGTTGCCTACCCACAACCCAACCTACGGGCCGTGGTTGTCCCTCGTGGATGGAACCTGTAAATCCAAATTCTGCAACTTAACCTCTTTTCAAATCCAGGGTGTTACAGCCACCCTTCAATACCAATTGGGATCGACCCATTCTAGGCTTTTGCCCCTAGGCTGCCACCCATAACTATACAAATTGCTTCACATAGATTCTTTAATCTTTCAGATTGTTGGTTTGGTGGTCATATTTGATATTTTGAATTATGGACCAGTAGTAGAAGACGTGAAAATAATACTTCAATGCGGTAACAATGACATAAGGTTCTATGTAACATCAATGCATTACTTGTGGGTTTAAATCACACAATTGACTTAAATTGACAAAGAGGAGAATTCTCCAAGCTTGCTTTTGCAAATACCATTTCTCTACAAGAACATAGGAAGGATAATTACAAGTATAGAGTAATTAACATATAATGAAGTAATTCTACACACTAAGGAGAGGGGGCAAATATTGGTAGATATTTGGAGATCGTACGTTGGCACTATGTTTCCTTTACTAGGAATAGAACTTAGGAAATTCACTTCATTGATATTAATCAGAAATATCATATTTCGTGCCAAGGAATATGGAATCGAAAAGCCTTACATATCTTAATCTCTGATCAATACAACTATCATGATTCAACCTCTCATTTTAGGTGTTAATCTACAATATAAGTCATGATAAACTAAAATTAGCAGTTACCACAGTGTGAGCCTCATAAAACAGTAGCTAACTTTGACGGATAATAAGCCCATACAGCCCTTAAAATAAGGTGTATCACCACACCTTCCTTCTCTGTCCAATATATACATTATATATCCTTTCCCATGATTACCCAAGCTGCCCCAAAAATGATACACATACAACAACCTCAAGTATTATTTATCTTACAACCAGATATTGAACTCACCACCCCTTCGAGTTCTTCATGACAACACACCCATAATTCATCACTCAAACTCATACATAAAGAGGACAAAAATGGAGTAGTAACCTTAACTCAATTTCTACAACTTCTCCTTATAACTTGAACTCTTCTATAACTTCAATTCCCTTCACACTTAAAACAAAGAAGAAGAGAAAAGTTTCTTACTAACCAAGAAAAAAATGAGCAGTAGCTTGTGGGACATTCTGCCCTGTACTTATAATTAAGCATGAATAACATGTTTTCCTAGTCTTCCATTAGATAATTAGGCTAAATCCTTAAGTATTTTTCTTTCCTTGGTTTGCAGATATGAGGGTTTCTTCAAGAACCCTAGAAGGAATTGTTTTGGCTGCTCTTGAGAGAAAAGAGATATAGAGCTAAAGTTAATTCTGAATTTTGTATGTTAAAATGAGTGAAAAGATCAGCTTATATTGTATTTATATGGAGCCTTCTTGACCCTAAAAAATCCTCCATAACCTCCATATTTTTTGTTCCATTTTCAGCCACTAATTGGTCATGAAGGTGATACACTTGCTTATGTACATACATCAAGCAGCTCAAAAGGTCAAAGTAGGTGATGCACCTACTTGCCTTTACTTGGGCTTAACTACATTGGGGCTTGGCAGATTTGGCTGCTAGGTTTTCTTTCATTTTTATTTTCTTTTACTTAGTTTGGGCCCAACTGAGCCCATTAATATAAGCCTAAATCTGATCCATTAATCTTGGGACCTTTAAATAGATCCATATAGCTGAAGTAGGCTATGCACCAACTAGCTTAGTTAATCCAAGCAAGCAACTCACTATTTTATTCCATTCTCGAAATATTAATTCCTTTTGCCTTAACATAGCACTTAAATTTGAGCTTTAAACTAAATTACCACCTTACTATCTCGAGATTAAATACTTCCGTCGGAGTTAACTTGCAGTACACATGCTAAAACGTTCAAGGCATCACATCACCTTCCAAGCTAGTTTAAACCAACACTAATCATATAAGAAACATAGTGCCTCACCTATACAATAAGTCTATCTCAAGTATCATATAAATAGAACTAACTTATGTGTAATACAGGGTGTTACACTTCTCCTTTCTCCTCTTGAACTTGCTCTCAAAACCCCTAATGCTTTTTGGAATAAATAAAACTGATTTCGATCAGTGTAGACCCCTATTTTGGGTGAAAACAAAATGTGTTAGGCTAGCGGGGTAACGAAAATACCAAAATATCCCTCAGTAAAATGGATGAAAAGGCCTTATCTAGAGAGGCTGCACTAAAACGGGCATAACTCCTTCAACTGAACTCGGATATCAGAAAACTTGGCGGCGTTGGAAAGAGTACTCAAAGATTTTTTATTTAATACCTCATAGGTTACCCATCTCTTTATGTGCTAAAAGTTATGATCGTTTGACATTGACCTAAAACTTAAACTAAAGACTGACTTGAACGAATTTCTCTTTAGTTCTTTTTGAAACTCCAGGTGACCTTAACACCTAAGAAAATTTGAAATTACTCGGTAAAATATTATTCACAAATTAAGAATGGTTCGAGTCTTAACTTAAATTTTTTTTGGGTGTTACATCAAAACATTGGTTTATTTTTTGTAAGAAAAATCTGAAGATTTTTTAACATTTAAAAGCATCAAAGTTAGTGTGGAAAATGAATTAGGGAAAACCATTATGGGTCTACGAACTAATCGTGGTGGCGAATATTGTTCAAAATAATTTTGAAGTGTTCTGTGTAGAAAATGGAATTTGAAGAGAGCTTACAGCTACGTATTCACCATAACAGAATGGTGTATCGAAAAGGAAAAACAAAACCATCATTTACATGGTGAGAAGTTTGTTAGTGAGAGGAAGCATTCCAAAGACTTTTTGGCTAGAGTCCGCAAATTGGAGTTTTAATATATTAAATAGAAGCCCAACTTTTCAGTTGAAAATATGACACCACTGTAGGCATGGAATGAGGGAAAACCAATAGTAGATCATTTTAGAATCTTTTGATGTATTTGATATGCTCATGTCCCGGATGAAAGGAGGAAGAAACTTGATAACAAGGCAGAAAAATGTGTTTTTCTTGGAGTCTTCCAAAGCATATAAATTTTTAATCGATTGACCGAAAAAATTGTTATCAGCAGGGATGTTACTTTTCACGAGGAAAGCACGTGGGATCACAATAGGCAGCAGACTACCCATATCCTCTGTGATGTTGAAAAAAATACAATTTTCAGCACCCCATGTGCTAAACAATTCATCAGTTTCAACCACAACAACTTCACCAACATTTTCTATAGCAAATGAAGAAGCAACTCAAACTACCGTACGAGTTAGAAGAAGTCCTACTTCGATGAATGATTACAAGGTAACTAGAATTGAATATTCAATTACTCATTTTGCTTTGTTTTCAGATTGCGATCCTACATCTTTTAAGAATGTTGTGAAAGAAGAAAAGTAAAGAAAAGTAATGGATGATGAAATTGATGCCATTGAGCGAAGTGATGCTTGGGGGATCGCAGATCTTCCAAATGTACAAGAAACCATTGGAGTGAAGTGGGACTTCAAAACAAAATTGAAGAAAAATGCTAAAGTGGAAAAGTACAAGGCACGTTTAGTGGCTAAAGGATACAAGAAACAATACATAATAGATTATACATAAGTATTTCTCCCGTTGCTAGACATGATACAATGAGCTTGGTCATCGCATTGGCGGCTAAAAATTCTTGGCCTATTTTTTAGCTAGATATCAAGTCAATGTTCTTAAATGGGTACTTGGAGGAACATGTACTCGTTGAAAACCCCCGTGGTTATGTTATTATTGAAAATGAGCATAAGGTGTATATATTTAAAAATACCCTCTTTTGTCTAAAACAAGCTCCTCGAGCTTGGTATATTTGCATTGATGGGTATTTTCTAAAAGTTAGTTTTTCAAAATGTCCTTATGAGCATACATTATTTGTTAAGATTGGGGATCAACGAAAGATTCTCATTATTTGCTTGTATGTTGATGATCTTATATTTACTGGAAATTGTGGTGTCATGTTTAAAGAATTTAAGAAGTCAATTACGGATGAGTTCGAAATGTCTGAACTCAGACTGATACATTACATTTTTAGTAGAGGTAGTCCAATCTGATAAAGGGATATTTATTTCTCAAAAGAAATATGTAGGGGGAATTCTAGACAGATTTCAGATGATGGAATGCAATCAAGTTAACACTCCCACTAAACCTGGTTTGGAGCTACATAAAAATCATACTGGATGAAGGTTGATAGCAAACTTTACAAACAAATTGTGGGCAGTTTGATATATCTTACTACTACAAGGCCTTACATAATGTATTAAGTGAGTTTAATCAGTAGGCATATGGAGAATCCCACAAAAATGCATTTGTCTGTAGCCAAGAGAATTCTTCGTTCCTTTCAACTAGCACCTCTTTATAAGTGAGACTATCATTCACAACCACACTTTCTAAAGGTATGATAGATGCTGGATCACCCACACACTTCTTCAACAACGAAATGTGAAAAACCGGATGCACTGCTGCTAGATCTGTTGGCAACTCTAACTCATAAGCCACTTAACCAACCCTTTTCAAGATCTTGTAAGGGCGTACATATCTAGTACTGAGCTTCCCTTTCTTACCAAATCTCATCACCCCATTCATGGGTGACACTTTCAGGAAAACCCAATGATCAACTTGGAAGTCTTATTCCCTCCTCCTTACATCTGCATAGGACTTCTGGCGACTCTTGGGCTATCTTGAGTCTATCTCTAATGAGTTTTACTTTCTCCGTAGCATCATGAACTGAATATGGTCCTATCAAGGCTGCTTCACCCACGTCAAACCAACCAACTAGAGAGATCTACTTCTACGCCCATACAATGCCTCATAAGGGGCTATCTGAATGCTCGAATGGTAAGTATTATTGTAGGCGAACTTTATAAGAGGCAGGTGATCATCTCAACTACCCTTGAAGTCGATCACACAAGCTATCAACATGTCCTCTAAGGTCTGAATGGTATGCTCTGCCTGACCATCCGTCTGCAGATGAAATGTTGTGCTAAGATTAACATGAGTACCAAGACCTTTCTAAAATGACAGGTACACTGAGGACCTCTATCCAAGATGATATACAAAGGAACCCCATGCAACCTAACTATCTCATTAATGTGAAGTCTGGCGTACTCCTCCAACTAATTTGTAGTCTTGACCGGCAAAAAGCGCACATATTTAGTAACTTTATCAACTATCACCCAAATAGAGTCATGTTCTCTGCGAGTATGAGGTAAACCTGTGATGAATTCTATGTTGATCACTTCCCACTTTCAAGTAGGAATGTTGATCTCTTGAGTCATACCTCCTGGTTTCTAATGTTCTACCTTGACTTGCTAACAATTGGGGCACTTAGCCACAAAATCCGCTATATCCCTTTTCATATCATTCCAGCAAAAGACTTCCCGCAGATCACGGTACATCTTAGTGGCGCCTGGATGAATAGAATATCTAGAATTATGGGCTTCTGCAAGTATCTGCTGTCTCAACTCACCCACACTAGGAACACATAATCGTCCCTAATAGCGAAGCACACCATCTCTCCCTTGGAAGAAAACCTGAACTCTCTGCTGATAGACTGAACCCTTTAGTTGAAGCAATATAATATCACTATCTTTATTTTCCTTAACCTCCACTGCAAATGAAGATTCTTACCCATTCTGAACTCTTACACCACCATTTGATATGCTCATAAGATGAACTCCTAATCAACCAAGTCTGTCAACTTCCCTTGCTAGTTCTTTTCTTTCTTCCTCAACATGCACTCACTACACATATATAGTATACTAAGAGAATTTGCTACTACATTGGCCTTACTAGGATTCTAATGCATAATCCTTGAGGAACTCAAGCTATCTCCTCTGTGAACACATCTATGTGAACACCATAAAAGTAATGTCTCCAAATCTTAACTGCAAACATCATTGTTGCAGGCTCGAGGTCGTGAGTTGGATAGTTCTTCTCATGCACCTTAAGGTATCTAGAAGTATATGCTATAACCTTACCTCGCTACATCAACACACAACCTTGGCCAATTTTGGATGCATCACAATATATAACATAACCGTTTGAACCCTCTAGTAAAGTCAAAATATGAGCTGTAGTCAACCTAGTTTTTTCAGTTTTTCAAAGTATTTTTTTCACAATCATCTGACCACTAAAGTTTAATCTTTTTTTGAGTTAACTTAGTCAATGGAGAGGCTATGTATGAAAATCCTTCCATGAACCTTAAGTAAGAACCCACTAGAACCAAGAATTTTTTGAAGTCTGTAGGAGAGGTAGGTCTGGGCCATTGTTTTACTGCTTGAATTTTCTGAGAATCCACTCGGATTCCTTCGCTAGAAACTATATGCCCAAGGAAAGAAACTGACTGCAATAAAAACTCACATTTACTGAACATAGCGAATAACTGTGATCTTTGAGAGTTTGCAAGACAACCTTCAAATGATTAACATGTTCTTCCTCATTCCTAGAGTAAATGAGGATATCATCAATAAAGACAATAACGAACAAGTCCAAATGTCATAACTACAAATTCATAATGACCATACCGAGTTATGAAGGCTATTTTTGGAATGTCACTATCTCAGACTCTAAGCTGAAGGTAACCGAATCTGAGGTCTATTTTCGAGAAATGTCTAGCACCCTAAAGTTGGTCAAACAAGTCATCAATCCTGGGGATAGGGTACTTATTCTTGATTGTTACTTTGTTCATCTTCCTATAGTCAATGCACATTCTGAGAGAGTCATCTTTGTTTTTAACGAACAATACTGGTGCACCCCATGGGGAAATACTAGGTCTGATGAAGCCCTTATCTTGAAGGTCTTTCAATTGCTCTTTCAATTCCTTAAGATCAGTTGGAGCCATTCTCAAAGGAGGAATAGAAATAGGTTGGGTATCTAGAAGGAGATCAATTCCAAAGTTGATTTCCCTTTCGGGAGAAACTCAGGGGAAGATCTTCTGGAAACACTTCTGGAAACTCATTAACTACTAGAACTCACTCAACAGTTGGGGTTTCGGAGCTTGAATCCTTAACCCAAGCTAGATGATAGAGATACCCCTTAGAGATCATCTTTTTGTCCTTAAGGTAAGAAATGAATCGACCCATAGGTGCTAAGCTACTAGCCTTCAATTCTAAGATTTGTTCATCTGGAAACTGAAAACGAACAATCCTAGTTCTACAATCGACTGAGGCATAACAGGAATGTAACCAATTTATGCCTAGAATGATATCGAAGTCTACCATCTCTAACGCTACAAGATCTGCTGAGGTGACTTTATGGTAGACTGTGACAGGGAAATTTTTGTATACCCATCTAGCTATGACTGGGTCACCGACTAGATTAGAGACTGAGAAGGGTTCTGAAAGGGTTTCTAGACTAACATTGAATTTTACTGCTATATAAGGAGTTACAAAGAGAAGAGTAGCCTCTGGATCTACTAGTGCATAAACATCTAAGTGCAAGACTCATAACGTACGAGTGACTACATCAGGAGAATCTTCCTGATCCTGGCGAGCCTGGAGAGCATACAACCTGTTTTGGCGTTGACCGCCACCTGTAACAGATGAGTTACCATGTTGAGTCGGGTAACCTGCTGGTTCTGCTGAAGTTGTGGAGTGAGCTCTACCATTGTTACCTCATTGACCCTGTTTAGAACGACAATCTTTCAACCTGTGACAATACTGACCACACCTAAAGCATCCTTCCTTTCCTGCAAGACAGTCGCCCGAATGGTTCTTTCCACAATTTGGACAAGTTAGGTAGGTTTTGGTGCCTGAAACACTCCCCTGATACTTAGTGCCTGATGTCCTACCTTTCTGATCATTTCAGAACTTAGAAGATGGAACACTAGCTGATGAAGGTGCTGGAGCTGAAGACTTATGTTGAAACTGCGAGCAATTTCCACCACCCGATTTCTGTTAAGAATAGTCATAGTTGCCGGTCCATGCCTTCTTATTCTCCTTGGCATGTTCCCTAAGCTTATAATCTTCAACCTGCTGAGCATGATTCACGAGCCTATAGATGTTCATATCTTCGAGCAACAAAGCATTTCTACACTCTCTTTTCATAAGATCGGATACCCGCCTGGAATCTGCCACCATGTAAGGAACATACCTGGACAGTTGGGTGAACTTGAGTCCATACTCTTGGACCTTCATAGAACCCTGTCTCAAATTCATAAACTTCTGAGATTTTGCCTCCCTCAACTCTGTTGGGAAGAACCTGACCAGAAAGGTCTCACTGAAGCACTCCCAATTGATAGGAGTTGTATATGTACCCTTATTCTCCTCCACTAAGTATACCTGATATGAGCTACATCCTTAAGCTGGTAAGATGCAAACTCAACCCGATCATTCCCAGCTACCTCTATCATTCCAAAGATCTTCTTGACCTCATCAATGAAGTTTTGGGGATCCTCACCATCCTATGATCCTTAGAACTCAGGCAGATTCATCCTAATAGAATCATGAACTCTAGCTGCAACTGACCCAACATTAGCATTTTTCAGAACTAGAACCTACCGATTGTTCTGGTTGGGCACACTCTGAGCTAACAACTCGATAGCGTTCCTGAATTCAGTATTTGAAACTTCCAGATCTAGGACTGGAGGAGCTATTTTATCATTGCGTGCATTTGCACCTCTTCCATAAGCTCTACAATGAGGTATGATCTCTAACGCATAACGAAGGATTAGAATGAGAAGTTGGATCATACCTCATGCACGATAAGAGTAGTAAGAAATTGATTTTTTCCTAAAACACCTTATAGCCTCCCTCTTATTAGATGTGGTGCACTTCACACCCATGAAAAGGACTCTACTTAGTGTGGTTTTCAGACATCCTAGGACTCTTAAACCTAGTGCTCTGATACCAAGATTGTCACGCCCAGAGGCTACCTCCTGGACGCGGACACGGGATCTAGGATCAAGAGTGACTCCAAGCTAACCCTGCTAGCATATCATAAGCATACTTAAAGATAAACAAAAACAAGAAAGACTATGTGGAAGATTATTCATGATAAAACTGAAATGATGAGGAATACCCATATACTAATTCTGACTATAAAAAAATTGAGAGTTTGAATATAAATGAAGAGTCAAACTCTAACAATAAAGTTGAAACTAACTATGTTTGAAATAAGTCTCTAAACTAACTAGAAGGGTTGGGATATGCCCCAGCTAAATCAAGCAAAACTGAAACTGAAACTAAAATGGAAAGATAACGTGTCAATTTTCCTTGAAGAATGAGAAGTCACCACTGATTCTACTGAACAAGAGATTGGGAACCGATCTATGCGTGATCTGACTGCTGAGGACCTGAACCTACATCACAAGAAGATGTAGCGTAGTGTATGCGTCAGTACTTGAAAGGTACTGAGCATATATGATAGAATAAAGTTGAATAATAAAATAATTGAACAAGAAATAAAGCAATGATATAATCTAAACATGAGAAGGATAGTGGAAATACTGAACATTGTTAAACTGAACGCAATGACCAAGTTTATAACATGCTGAGACTGAATACTAAACTATACTGATAACATGGTCATTGCAATAGAATCTGACTGAAATGTAAGGGAGCTACTTATAACTGATATAAAACCACATGAGCTAAATATAGAGTCAGATGTATACGCCCCGTCGAGAGGACCCAATATACCCTGCCATAGGTATAGAGGCATGCTGGCGTGATACCTAAAATGTAATACCCAACAAAGGGGACTTATACTATGAGGCACGTAGTTCTAAGACTTGAGGGTGACTGACCCTAGTCCACTCGGTATTAAGCTTCTCCCAATTGATTAAGTAATTAACACTTTATGACTGAAATGATGTAATACTGGATAGCTCAAAATACTAACATGCAAATTGAAGGTGCAACATTAATATACTGATAATGATGCATTCGAAAAACTGAGGTATGTTTATATATATAACTAAATTAACTGACCTAGCATGTGCAATTCATGAACTAAAAGAAATACATAGCTAGGATTCTGATTTTATGCATGAATACGGGCAAAAACAATACTACAACATGATAATATGATTTGGATCATTCTAACAGCTAAAACCCAACAATTCTGACATTCAAGAAACCCTAGGTCTAGATAATATTAAGGGGATGAAATTTAGGGACCTAATAGGTGAAAGGAACTCACTAGTGAAATCCCACATACCTGGTGACAAATTCCACGGAGAAACCTTTCGATTTTGAGACTAAAACTGATAAAAACCTTGTTGCGTTCTTGAACTAGGGTTCTTGACCTCTTTCTCCTCTCACGCTTTAATTTTTATGTTTTGATGAATGATCTGACTTAGGTAAGTTCTAGTTCTGTATCTACTCAAAAAATGACAAAAATCACGTAGTTTAGGGGTTAAATGATGTAGTTTAGGGTGTCCAACGCATAAGGAAAAGACCAAAAGACCTATGTCTTAATTGTTGTCGGGGTCACCGACGGAAGGGACTGAAGGATCATCGATCGACTAACCGCCTGTCCTGGTCAACCATCAATGGGGTTCTGGGGTTGACAACTGGGGTCTGATCCACGGTTGCGGACCACGATCTGTGACCTAACCTACGGTACATGGGTCCGGTCATGGGTCGACACGTAGAATTATTTTTCTGGGGTATCTTGGGAAGGGTCGCAGGTGGTGCACCACAGACCTGCAGGACGGGCCGTGGGTCCTCCTACGGTTCGTGGATGGTGCCCATGGGTGCCACCTGCAAAACCTGAAATCTGCAATCTGATAGTTCTAGCATGTGGGTTGTTACATCACCGGTTCAAGTGTCACGAGAATCTGGAAAACTTTGTGGAAGAGTTGCAGAAAGTGTTTGAGGTGATGCATATTGCAGATGTTGAGCGTGTGGAACTAGGTGCATACCAACTGAAGGGTGTTGCTAGAGTCTGGTACGATTAATAGAAAAAGAGTACAGTTAAGGGTGCACCAATTGTGAACTGATCGGTTCTCGAGGAGGCCTTCTAGGGGTGTGTATTTCCCTGTGAGAGAAGGGAGGCAAAGGTAAGAAAGTTCCTTAACTTGAAGCAGTAATCCATGAGTGTGCATGAGTACAACCTCGAGTTCACTCAGCTGTCCTATTATGCTTTGGATAGGGTTACTGATATGAGGAGCAGGATGAGCTTGTTTGTGTCTCGGTTGTCTCATCTGTCAACCAAACAGGGTAAGGCTGCGATGTTGATAGGGGACATGGACATAGCAAGGCTGATGATCCATGTTCAACAAGTTGAGGAAGATAAATTGTGAGATAGAGAAGAGTTCCAGAACAAGAAGGTTAAGACAACAAGAAATGAGTCTGGACAGTAGAAGAGCAATGCAAAATGGTCATCTTTCAACAAAAAACAAATGGACCTGCTCCATCATCTGCAAGTGCACCTGCACCAAGGAGTAGAGGTGAGTTCAAGAATCAAAATTCTCAGAACTTCATAGCTAGACCTGCTCAATCAAAAGGTAGTGTGTCACAAGGAGGTAATTGGACTCTTACATGTGTTAAGTGTGGTAGGAATCACCCAGGAGCCTGTCTCGATGGCTACACTGGTTGCTTTAATTATGGTTAAGCAAGTCACTTCATGAGAGAGTTCCCTAAGAACATGTAGGGAGGTGGTAATGGGGGAAATAGAGCCCAATCTTCTTCAGCGGCTCCACTAGACAAGGCTATACCTAGAGGAGCTACTTCAGGGACAAGCGGAGGAGCAATCCGTCTATATGCTATCACAGTCACCATAAGCAAGAGAATTATCTAAATGTTGTTCCCAGTATGATCAAATTATTTACTTTTGATGTTTATGAATTACTTGATCCAGGAGTGAGTCTCTGTCTTTTGTTACTCCACATATTTCCATGAATTTTGATTTTCTTCCTAAGAAGCTTTTTGAGCCCTTCAATGTTTCTACACCTGTTGGTGAGTCTATTCTATTTGAGAGAATTTATCGTGATTGTGTATTTTCTGTCAATCACAAGGACACCATGGGTTATTTAGTTGAGCTATATATGGTGGACTTTGATGTTATCCTAGGTATGGACTGGCTTCATGCATGTTATGGCTCAGTTGATTGTAGAACCCGAGTGGTTAAGTTCTAGTTTCCTAATGAGCCAATTATTGAGTGGAGAAATAGTTCAGCAGTGCCTAAGGGTCGTTTTATTTTACACCTTAAGGAGAGAAAGTTAGTTTACAAGGGGTGTATCTATCACTTAGTCCGAGTTAATGACTCTAGTGTTGAGCCACCATCTATTCAGTCAATTCCAATTGTAAGTGATTTTCTAGAGGTCTTTCCGGACGATCCTCCCAGAATCCCTTTCGAAAGAGAAATAGACTTCGGTATAGACATTCTTCCTGATAATTGACCTACATCTTTTCCTCTATATAGAATGGCTCCACCTAATTTAAAGGAGTTAAAAGAGTAGTTGAAAGATCTTCTTGAGAAAGGGTTTATTAGACCAGGTGTCTCACATTGAGGCGCTCCATTCTTATTTGTGAGAAAGAAAACTGGTTCACTTAGGATGTGTATTGATTACCACCAATTAAACAAGGTTACTATAAAGAATAAGTATCCCCTTCTGAGAATTGATTATATTTTTATCAAGTTCAGGGTGCCACTTATTTTTCTAAGATAAACCTCAGATCAGGATACCATTAGTTGAGAGTAAGAGAAAGTGATATCCCTAAGACAGCATTCATGACCCATTATGGTCATTATGAGTTTCTAGTTATTTCGTTTAGTTTTAACAATGCTCGTGCAGCGTTCATGGACCTTATGAACAGAGTGTTTAAGCCTTATCTGGATATGTTTTTTATCATTTTCATTGATAACATTCTAATTTATTCGAGGAATTAGGAAGACCGTGCTAGTCATCTTAAAGTAGTTCTCGAAACTCTCAAGGAACGAGAGTTATATGCTAAATTATTCAAGTGCAAATTTTGGATTGAGTTTGTGGCATTCTTAGGCCACATAGTTTCTTGTGATGGGATTAAAGTTGACACTTAGAAGATTGAGGCAGTGCAGAACTGGCCTAGGCTCACATCTCCAACTGATATTAGGAGTTTTTGAGATTGGATGGTTATTATAGAAGGTTTGTGGAGGGTTCTCATCTATTTCATCCCCTTTGACAATGTTGAATGAGAAGATAGTAAAGTTTCAATGGTCTGAAGCTTATGAGAAGAGCTTTCAGGAATTGAAAACTAGGTTGATTACTTCCCCAATGTTGAACTTAGCAGAGGGTACACAAGGCTTTATTGTGTATTGTGATACGTCCAGAGTTGGATTGGGTTGTGTATTGATGCAGAATGGAAAAGTTATAGCTTATGCCTCCAGACAGCTTAAGATTCACGAGAATAATTACCCAACCCATAATCTAGAGTTGGTTGCTATAGTGTTCGGTTTGAAGATAAGGCGTTACTATCTTTATGGGTCCCATGTATATGTGTTCACCGATCACAAAACTCTTCATTATGTATTCATTCATAAAGAGCTTAATCTCATACAGAGGAGGTGGTTGAAGTTACTTTAGAATTATGACATAAGTATTTATAATACCCAGGTAAGGCTAATGTTGGTGTCGATGCTTTGAGTAGGTCGTCTATGGGTAGTACTGCCCATGTTGCGGAAGAAAAGAAAGAATTAGCCAAGGTTGTGCACAGACTTGCACTCTTGGGAGTCCATTTGTTGGATTCCAATGAAGGTGGAGTAGTGGTGATGAATAAGGCTAAATCATTATTAGTGTCTGAAGTGAAAGAGAAATAAGACCAAGACCCTATATTGCTTGAATTGAAGGAAAATGTTCATAAGCAGAATGTGATGGCTTTTGAACAAGGGGGAGATCATGTATTTATGTATTAAGGTAGGTTGTGTGTACCAAAGGTGGATGAACTCCAAGAGAGGATCATGGAGTAAGCTCATAGCTCCAGATATTTGATTCATCGTAGTTCCACAAAGATGTATCGCAACTTGAGAGAAGTCTATTAGTAGAGTAGTATGTAGAAGTGTATTACTGAGTTCGTTACTAAGTGCCCAATTTGTCAACAAGTTAAAGTAGAACATCAAAGGCCCGGTGGTATGGCTCAAATTATACAGATTCTGGAATGGAAGTGGGAGATGATCTGTAACACCCCGTATCCTAAACAGACCAGATTGCAGCAATGAGAAGTTGCAGGTATCACCGACGATCACAAGCCACGGACCGTAGGGTGACCCACGACCCAGAAAATATTCTCAGGCATGACCCACGGCCAGACCCATAGACCAAAGGTCAAACCACGGACTGTGGTCCTAGTCCATGGATCGAGGCCCCAGAATCTCATCTCTGAAGCCAAATGACGGTTGACCAGAATGGAACATCGTTCCATCCACGATACATCAGTTGGCCTGGCAGCTTTTAAGTTAGGGGTCGTTTGGTCTTTTCCTTATGCGTTGGACACCTAAACTGTGTTGTATAACCCCTAAACTATGTAGTTTTGGTTAGTTTAAGCCTTGAAGCTTAATTAGAAAATACCCTAGTCAATTCATTCTCCAATAATTCATCAAATTGAACGAAATGTAGGAGAAAGAGTCGACCAAGCCCTAGTCAAAGAACTAAGCAGGTTTTCATCAGTTTCAGCCCCAAAATCGAAAGATTTATCTATGGAATTCATCATCAGGTAACTGGGACTTCACTAGTGGGTTCCTTTCACCCATTAGGTCCCTAGAATTTAGTAAGATTTTAGATTCCCTTCATATTATCTAGACCTAGGGTTTCTAGAATTTAAGCAAATTATTATGAATTAATTACTTTAACGTTCCTAATTAGATTATCATGATTTTTGTGTTGTTCTACATATATTCTTGCATAAACTCAGAAAACTAGTTATGTAGTTCTTTTACTTCATGAATTACATTCTCTAGGATAGATAAACAAATGTACTTGCCTCAGTTTTCGAATGTTTCATTATAAAAAATTAAATGTTTCTTTTTCAGTTAGCTTGTCAGTATTTTGATCTATCCAATATTACCAAAATTCAGTCATAAGGTGTTAATTACATAATCAATTGGGAGTAGGCTTAATACCAAGCAGAGTAGGGTCAATCACCCTCAAGTCCTAGAACTACGTGCACTCGTATGTTGTAAGTCCTCTTTATGGGCATCAATTTTTTTATCACACCAGTCATGCATCTCTACCTCTGGCAGGGTATATTGGGTCTTCTCGATGGGGCGTATACATCGGACTCCACATTTAGCTCATGTGGTTTTATGTCAGTTATTAGTAGCTCCCACAGTCAGATTCTAGTGCATTGACCAGGTTATCTTTACAGTTCAGTATTCAACTTCAGCATGTACAAACTTGGTCATTGATTTCAGTTAGTTCATGTTTAGTATTTTCAGTATAGTATCATGCTCATCTTATATCATTGCTCAGTTATATGTTTTGTTCAGTTATGTGTATTGTTCATCTTTAATCTATCATGAATGCGCAATACCTTTCAAGCACTGACATATACTCTGTGCTACATCTTCTTGTGATGTAGGTTTAGGTCCTCAGCATCCAGATCACGCATAGATCGGTTCCCGATCTTCAGATCAGTAGCACCAGTGGTGAGTCCTCATTCTTCAAGGATGATAGACAAATTTTTCTGTTCATTCTTTTATTTCAGTTTCTGTTTTTGCTAGATCTAGCTGGGGCATGTCCCAACATTTCTCGTCAGTTAGAGGATTTATTTCAAACATAGTTAGATTCAGTTTTAACTTTGGAGTTTGATATTTTAGTTGTCATTAAAATCACAGTTGATTTATTCAGATATTAATGGGTAATCCCCATTCTTTTAGTTTACATGATGTTTTAAGCTTCCGCACAGTACTTTCTTAATTCAGTTATCTTTAAGTATGCTTATGCTATGCCAGCAGGGTTAGCTTGGAGTTACTCATGATCCTATGTCCCGTTTTTGTGCCCAGGGCATAGCCTCGGGGAATGACATGATCAATATAGATTTCATCACTGGTTTGCCGCTGTCTCGAAGGCAAAATGATTATATTTGGGTGATTATAGATCGGATATCTAAATCAGCCCACTTTTTGCCGGTAAAGACTACCTATTTGGCAGAAGATTATTCCAAGTTATATATTCAAGAGCTTCTCAGACTTCATGGAGTTCCAGTGTCATTATTTTCGATAGAGGTGCGCACTTCATAGCATAATTTTGGAAGTATTTCCAGAAAGGTTTCAGTTCCAAGGTAAATTTGAGTAGTGTTTTTCATCCTTTGACTGATGGTCAAGAGAAGTGCACAATTCAGACTCTAGAGGAATGTTCAGGGCATGTGTGATCGATTTTAAGGGTAATTGGGATGATCACTTACCACTCATTGAGTTTGCTTACAACAACATTTATCACTCTACCATACAAATGGCTCCTTATGAAGCTCATTATGAGAGAAGATGTAGATCTCCTATTGGATGGTTTGACGTTGGTCAAACTGGGTTGATAGGGCAAGACTTAGTTCATCAAATTATGGAGAAAGTGAATATCATTCAAGAAAGGTTGAAAACAACGCAGAGTCATCAGAAATTCTATATTGATGTTAGGAGAAGAGACTTAGAGTTTGAGGTGGATGATTGAGTTTATTTGAAGGTTTGACCCATGAAAGGTGTTATGATATTTGGTAAGAAGGGGAATCTTAGTCCCCGGTATATTGGGGAAGACGAACTCCTTTCTTCAAGTTTCCAAAACCCTTTCCAAACTTGAGAGTAAAAAGTACTAAAAAATAATATTGTCTAAAATTTGATGCTAAAAGATGATACTAAAATTTGAAACTAAGCTATAACTCTCAACGAGTATTTATAGTTTTCAAAAATTTGTGCTGCGGCGGATCACTCGGCGGCATTTTTCAGAATCGCCGATCAAATGGGGCATGTCCCAACACTTCTAGTCAGTTAGAGGCTTATTTCGGACATAGTTAGATTCAGTTTTAGCATTTGAGTTTTATTTCAATATCTTAAACCCTTCTCAGTTTTGTATATATTCAGACCAAAAATTGGTATTCCCCATCATTTCAGTTTATCTTGTGATTTAGGTTCCACACTATATTTTCTTACTTCAGTTCATTTAGTATGTTGATGATATGCTAGCAGGGTTAGCTTGGGGTCACTCGTAATCCTAGGTCTCGTGTTCGCGTCTTGGGGGTAACTTTGGGGCATGTCAAACATAGTATCAGAGAACTAGGTTTAAGAGTCTTAGGATGTCTGAAAAGCCGCACTAAGTAGAATTTTTTTCATGGATGTGAAGTGCACAACATCTAATGAGAAGGAGGCTACAAAGTATTTTAGGAAAACTTCATTTTCATGTTACTCTTATCGTGAAGTTTCTAATTCCTCATTTCTAACTTGACGTTATACGATTTCAGATCATGCCTTTTCGTAGAGCTTACGAAAGGAATGCGAATAAATGCAACGCTAATGCAGCTTCTCCAGTCCCAGATCAGAAAGTTTCAAATGCAGAGTTTTGGAATGTAATTAAGCTTTTGGCTCAGAGTATGACCAACTAGAACAACCAGCACGTTCTAGTTCCTTCAAATGCTAGGTGGATATGTGGCAGCCAGGGTTCGTGATTTTGTTAGGATGAATCTGCCTGAGTTCTTAGCATCACATATTGGCGAGGATCCCTAAAACTTCATAGATGAGGTCAAGAAGATCTTGGGAGTGATGTTAGTGACTGGAAACGATAGGGTAGAGCTGGCGTCCTATCTACTTAATGATGTGGCTCACATATGGTTCACTCAATGGAAGGAAAATAGGGGAACAAATGAAGCTCCTATCACTTGGGAGTGTATTAGTAAGACTTTTTGGACAGGTTATTCCCAAGAGAGTTGAGGTAGGCAAAAGTTCAGGAGTTCATGAATTTGAGGTAAGGTAACATGACATCCAAGAGTATGGACTCAAGTTCACCCAACTCTCATGGTATGCTCCTCACATGGTTGTTGATTCCAGAGCTCAAATGAATAAGTTTTTGTATGGGGTATCCGATTTAGGGAAAATAGAGTGTAGAAATGCTATGTTGCTGGAAAATATGAACATTTCTAGGATCATGACTCATCCTTAGAAGGTTGAGAGAGAAAAGCTTAGGGAACAGTCTTAGGATAATAAGAAGGTTAGAACAGGCAACTGTGAGTATTCTCAATAGAAATTAGGTGGTGAAAATCGCTCACAGTTTCAGCAAAAGTCTTCAGCTCCAGCACCTTCATCAGCTAGTGTTCCATCCTCCAAGTTCTGACAAGATCAGAAAGGTAGGTCATCAGGCTCTAAGTCTCATAGGAGTGTTTCAGGCACCAAAACCTACCCAACTTGTCTAAAGTGCGGTAAGAACCATCTGGACGAATATCTTGCAGGAAAGGAAGGATGTTTTGGTTATGGTCAGTCTGGTCACAAGTTGAATTATTGTCCTTCTACTAAACAGGGTCAGGAGGCAATAATGGTAGGGCTCAGTCAACAACTTCAGCAGAACCAGCAGGTCGCCCGATTCAGCAGGGTAACTCACAAGTTGTATGTTCTTTATGATCGCTAGGATCAAAAATATTCTCCTGATGTAGTCACTAGTACGTTACGAGTCTTTCACTTAGATGTTTATGATTTGTTAGATCTAGGGGCTACTCTCTCCTTTGTAACTCCTTCTATATCAGCCAACTTCAATGTTAGTCAAGAAACTCTCTCAGTACCCTTATAAGTCTCTACTCCAGTCGGTTACCCAGTTATAGCTAGTTGGGTATACATAAATTGCTCTGTCATAGTCTCCCAAAAATTCACCTCTATAGATCGTGTAGAGTTAGAAATGGTAGATTTTGATATCATTCTAGGCATGGATTGGTTACATTCTTGGTATGTCTCAGACGATTGTAGAACTAGGATCGTTCGTTTCCAGTCCCCAGATGAATCAATCTTAGAATGGAAGGGTAGTCGCTTAGCGCCTATGGGTCGAATCATTTCCTACCTTAAGGCCAGAAAGATGATCTTTAAGGGTTATCTCTATCATCTAGTTCGGGTTAAGGATTCAAGCTTTAAAACCCCAACTCTTGAGTCAGTTCCAGTAGTTAATGAGTTCCCAAAGTGTTTCCAAAAGATCTTCCTAGAGTTCCTCCTGAAAGGGAAATCCACATTGGAACTGATCTCCTGCCAGATACCCAGCCCATTTCTACTCCTCCTTATGAAATGGCTCCAGCTGAGCTTAAGGAATGGAAAGAGCAGTTGAAAGACCTTCTAAATAAGGGCATCATAAGACCTAGTATTTCCCCATTGGGTACACCAGTGTTGTTCGTGAAAAAGAAAGATAGGTCTCTCAGAATGTGCATTGACTATACAAAGTTGAACAAAGTCACAATCAATAATCAGTAACCTATCCCCAGGATTGATGACTTGTTTGCAAATTTTAGGGTTCTAGTCATTTCTCAAAGATAGACCTCAAATCCAGTTATCATCAGCTTATAGTTAGAGATAGTGACATCCCAAAACCGACTTTAGAACTCGTTATGGTCATTATGAATTTGTAGTTATGTCATTTTGACTAGCCAATGCTCTTCCAACTTTCATGGATTTGATGAACAGAGTGTTCAAGCAGTATTTGGACCTGTTCGTTATCGTCTTAATTTATGATATCCTCATTTACCCTAAGGTTGAGGAAGATCATGCGAATAATTTGAGGGTTGTCCTGCAAACTCTCAAACATCGCCAGTTATTCGCTAAATTTAGCAAATGTGTGTTTTGGTTGCAATTTGTTTCTTTACTTGTTCATGTTATGTCTATTGAAGGGATCCGAGTGGCTTCTCAGAAAATAGATGCAGTGAAACAATGGCCCAGACCTAACGCTCATAGAGATATCAAGAGCTACTTAGGTTTGGCTAGTTATTACAGAAGGTTTGTGGAATGATTTTCATTCATAGCCTCTCCATTGACTAAGTTGACTCAGAAAAAGGATAAGTTTCAGTGGTCTCCATTGACTAAGTTGACACAACTCCTATTTTGACTCTACCAGAGGGTTCAAACGGTTATTTTATCTATTTTGATGCATCCAGAGTCGGCCTAGGTTGTGTGTTGATGCAGCGAAGTAAAGTTATAGCTTATGCTTCTAGAAAACTTAAGGTGCATGAGAAGAACTATCCAACTCATGACCTCTAGCTTGTAGCGGTGGCGTTTGCACTTAAGATTTGGAGACATTACTTGTATGGTGTTCATGTAGATGTGTTCGCAGACCATAAGAGCCTTCAGTATATGTTCACCTAGAAAGAGTTGAATCTTCGCCAGAGGAGATTGCTTGAGTTCCTCAAGGATTAAAATATGAGTGTGCATTACCATCGTAGTAGGCCAATGTAGTATCAGATGCTCTTTGTAGACTATCTATGGGTAGTGTAGTACATGTTAAGGAAGAAAGAAATGAGATAGCAAAGGATGTTCACAGGCTTTCTCGCTTAGAAGTTCGCCTTATGAGCATATCAGATAGTGGTGTAACAGTTCAAAATGGGGCATAATATTCATTGGTAGGGGAGGTTAAGGAAAAGTAAGACAGTGATCCTATATTGCTTCAACTAAAGGGTGCAGTCCATAAATAGAGAGTTGAGTTTTTCTCCCAAGGGGGAGATGGTGGGCTTTGCTATCAAGGTCGATTATGTGTTCCTAAGGTGGGTGAGTTGAGAAAGCAGATTCTTGCAGAAGCCTATAATTCCAGATATTCTATTCATCCAAGCCCCACTAAGATGTACCGTGATCTGTCAAAAGTCTTTTGGTGGAATGGTATGAAAAGGGATATAGCAGATTTTGTGGCTAAGTGCACTAATTGCCAGCAAGTGAATGTAGAACATCAGAAGCCAGGAGGTATGACTCAAGCGATCAACATTCCTAATTTGAAGTGGAAAGTGATCAACACGGACTTTATTACAGGTTTACCTCGTACTCGCAGACAACATGACGCCATTTGGGTGATAGTTGATAGAGTTACTAAGTTTGTGCGCTTTTTGGCTGTTAAGACTACAAATTCGGCAGAGGACTACGCCAAGCTTTACATTAATGAGATAGTCAGGTTGCATGGAGTTCCTTTGTCTATCATCTCAGATAAAGGTCCTCAGTTTACCTCTCATTTTTGGAAGTCATTTCAGAAAGGTCTTGGTACCGAGGTTAATCTTAGAACAACTTTTCATCCACAGACGGATTGTCTGGCAGAGCCTACCATTCAGACCTTAGAGGACATGTTTAGAGCTTGCGTGATCAATTTCAACGGAAGTTGGGATGATCACCTTCCTCTTATAAACTTTACCAACAATAATAGTTACCATTCTAGCATTCTGATGGCCCCTTATGAGGCATTGTATTGGCGTAGATGCAGATATCCAGTTGAATGGTTTGAAGTACGTGAAGCATCCTTTATAGGGATAGACTTAAGACAGCCAAGAGACGCTAGAAATCCTATGCAGATGTAAGGAAAAGGGACTTAGAGTTCCAAGTGGATGATTGGGTTTTCCTGAAAGTGTCACTAATGTAGGGGGTGATGAGATTTGGAAAGAAAGGGAAGCTCATTCCTAGCTATGTAAGTTATTACAAAATCTGGAAAATAGTTGGTAAAGTGGCTTATGAGTTATAGTTGACAGTAGAACTAGAGCAGTGCATCCGGTCTTTCATATTTTGTTGTTGAAGAAGTGTGTGGGTGATCCAACATCCATAGTACCTTTATAAAGTGTGGCTATGAAGGATAGTCTCACTTATGAATATGTGCCTGTTGATATTCTTGATCGTCAGGTTCAAAATTTGAGAAACAAAGAAGTCACGCCAGTAAAGGTTTTGTGGAGTAGTCACTCTGTAAAGGAAGCTACTTGGGAAGCCGAATCAGCCATAAAGAACAAGTATCCTCATCTCTTTTATTCCGAATCCGTTCCAGTTTGAGGTAATAGTTCCTCTTATATTTTTTCAGTCATTCATGCGCAGATTCGGTCTTAGTATCATGTTCCTTCAGTTTGTACTTGCATTTTCAGTGTATTTGAATGTTTTTGGAACTCCAAAAACATACTAACCAGCAAATTTTCAGAAGTTGCAAGTGCAGCCCAGGGTTTACACCCACGGAATTTAGGGGGCCCACGTACCATAGGTAGGGTCTGTGGTGGGCCACCTGCAAACCACCTCCTCAGAACCCCATAAAATTTAACAAAGGCACGACCCACGAACAGAACCTACGGACCGTGGGTGGGACCACGGTCCGTTGTACCGGTTCTTGGATCGAGGACCCATAATCCACTGTCTAAAACTGAACGAAGACCGACCATAACGGATCGTCGGTCCATCCACGGTCTGTCGATGACCCCGTCATCTTTTAAGTCAGCGGTCATTTGGTCTTTTCCTTATGCGTAGGATCCCTAAACTACGTCGTTTAACCAATAAACTATGTGGTTTTGGTGAGTTTTAGCCTAGAAACTAATTAGAACCTAACCTAATCAATCATTCACCAAAATCAAGCGAAAATTACAACAAAAGAGGAGAAAGAAGTCGAGCAACCCTAGTTCAAGAACGCAGCGAGTTCTCGTTAGTTCCAGCCCCAAAATCAAAATATTTCTCTGTGGAATTCGTCACCAGGTATGTAGGATTTCACTAGTGGGTTCTTTTTACCCATTAGGTCCCTAGAATTTAGTTATATTCTTGATTCCCTTCATATTATCTAGACCTAGGGTTTCTAGAATTTCAGCAAATTATTATGAATTAGTTGCTTTAATGTTCCTAATCAGATTATCATGATTTTAGTATTGGTTTGCGTAGATTCTTTCATAAACTCAGAACCCTAGCTAGGTGGTTCTTTTAGTTCATGAATTACCCATGCTAGGTCAGTTATTTCAGATATACATGTCTCGGTTTTGAATGTTTCATTATCAGTATTTAAATGTTACATTTTTAGTTAACATGTTACTATATTGAGCTATCCATTATTACCGAAATTCAGTCATAACGTGTTAATTACATAATAAATTGGGAGTACGCTTAATACCGACTGGACTAGGGTCAGTCACCCTTAAGTCCCAAAACTACATGCTCTGTAGGTTATAAGTCCCTTCTGTGGGCATCATTTTAGTGATCACGACAGTCATGCCTCTATACCTTTGTCAGGGTATATTGGGTCCTCTCGATGGGGCATATACATCGAACTCCACATTTAGTTCATGTGGTTTTATATCAGTTATTAGTAGCTCCCACAGAAAAATTCTAGTGCATAGACCAAGTTATTAGTCACAACTCAGATTTCAGATTCAGCATGTTATAAACTTGGTCATTGCATTCAGTTAGTTCATGTTCAGTAATTTCAGTATAGTATCATGTGGTTGTTATATCATTGCTAAGTTATATGTTTTGTTCAGTTATATGTTTATTCAGCTTTATTCTATCATGCATGCTTAGTACATTTCCATGTGAATCTAAAATACTTTACACAGAGTAAAATAAATTAAAAGCTTATGTAATAACCAAAAAAGTGAACATAATCATAAATAAAATATAAAATAAGTTTCACATACAAAAGAAAGTATATATAGTCATAGGTGAAAAAATACGCAGTAACAATATTATTAATCATTCACCTTGTTCACAAGTAAAATATAAAATAGATTTCACAATAATTTACCTTGTTCCCGAGAGAAAAATAAACACAATTATTTCACCTTCGATTCGTTATATTACTTTTCTTCAATCCTTCAATGGTAGAACAATCTTGTTGGTAACGTGTTGTAAAACTAAAGCAAAATAAGACAAGAAATATAGAAGATGATAATAGAAATCGAAAGACAAGAGATTAGAGTTTTTCTTATTCTTCCAAATATTCAAATGTATACAATGTCAACCCTTATGCCTCTATTTACAGTGTAACATAGAGGCATACAAAAGGTTCTTCATAAACATGAATATAATGGGGGAGGTTATGAAAGTGACAGGTTACAAGAATAATGGTTATCAAGGTGGAGGTTATGGAGGTTATGGTTATCTTCAAAATGGAGGAAAGTAATGGAGATATGGGTGAGAGTAACTTATTAGTGTAGTGGACATCCACACTATAATATTTTATAGCGGGATTCAATTTATTTTAATTTTTCAGAGATACACACAAAACTTCATAGACCATTCAGAAGAATTTATATACAACTACTGAGCATAAAAATCATTTTTGAAAAATCAACAAATGAGAAATTTTTTTTAGTGAAAATCAGTACCTTATAGTGAGACTATATAGAATTCAATAAAGTTATAACCCAAGATTTTCTTGCATCACTTGAAGGGAAGACCCTTAGTGTTTTTGTATACTTTTAGGGTGTAAAAACACAATAAGTTGTCAAAAATACATACCACACAAATGTATTGTCAAAAATAAATATAATATATGGATTTCATGGAGAAATATATTTTCACTTTTGACTTCTGAATTGTTTTTACTAGATATGGAATGCCCGTGCAAGGCACGGGCACAAGAAATTTAGATTGACCGCTAGTCCATACCAATACATACTTGTAAATAAAAAACTAAATTTCATTGTCCAAATTGAAATTACAAATTCAAAGTAAAGTCGAGAGTCGAATAAAATTATCATAGAAATATCTTTTTTATTTCGACACTTCAAAAATTTTGTTGTACATGTACCTCATCCTTAAAAATGCATAGAAGACTAACACGCGTACTTGAATTTTTGTAGAGCCCGAGCATCATACATAGCATAAATGTTCCTGTCGTAGAGCATGTCTTTTCTTGCTTTTAAGATTTCATTCCAAGCTTATAACGGGGGAATTTTTTAGGGATGTTTGAGAAAATTGTAGCAGTCCTTTTTTTTGGGTTTCGTGGCGTATGCTTATCGCGCAATGCAACCTCTACCTTCGAAAATTTGTGTCACCCCTGATGGCCCTCCTGTCACATCACCTAGAATTAAACATAGCTATGGACCATACTTAGCTTACAAAGAACATAGTGTACCAAGAGATCAAGAAAAACATAAGATTGTGTTCACGCAAGGATTTGATTTTAATAGACATGACGATGTTATTGCAACTGGCCTCTCTTCAATAGCTCCCATTCATTTGCCTCAACTCGGTCTTCATTTCTTAATAGCTCACAGGAGCGATATCCTGAGGTGATGGAAGAGGGTGAATGAGGTAAGTTTTCACATACCAGAGAAACAATCTCCTTTAAAACATGAGAAACCGCTGCATTTACTGGTTGAAAGTCAGTTACAGCAGCTCCTGATTTGCTATGCTGGAAAAGGGGGAAAATAGTGGAAACAACTTGGTAATGTAGAAGTGGAGAATACATCTGTGTAAGAAGTTAGATCTTTGAAGTTTGAACTGTAGCACAGAAACATTTAAGAGACCAACAACATCTACATGAATGTAATATGGCATGTTTCATCTAGTAAAGCATGACTTATCAAATGATGAGCACTATTGTGGTTATGAAGGAACTTACAATTTCAAGACCAACCTCCATCTTTGCTGGGCGTAAATGGTCTGAAGTAACCTACTCTGACAATGTGCAAACAGATAATGTAACATTAGCAAGTGAAATTCAGAAAAGACACGGGAAAGCAAATGAAACTAATGATATTTGTAAATTTCAACCCAAAAAATACAATGAGGTACATAAGTAAAGTGATTGCTATCCAGATTAGCCAACATCTCATAAAATTGAATTCAACAAAAAAGAAGAAAATATTGATTGTCTTTTTCTTAATATGTATAGTTCTGCAAAAGAAACACAACAATATTCCAATTAGTATCCTCTATAACATAGAATCGAAGAAACAACTTGTCAAAAGATCATGAAAATGTGGAATCGGCTGTTGCAATCAGCATCGTCATGATAAAAATAATAAATAACAACAAATTAATTCTAGATATTGATATCACAATGGGAAAATGCATAATTGTGCCTTAGGGGAAAGTTTTTGCCTTGTTGGGAAAAAATTGAAAATAAACACAAAATAGGGGTAAATGACCCTTACAACTTAAAATCAATAGTAGGATGATAATTGGTGATACTAGACAAGGATAGTAATTAAATTAACATCAAGGATCAGTGGTACCGTGATAATAAGAAGGCACTATGTGGTATCTGTGGCGGTTCGTATGTATAAAGGTTTGAGATGACTAACTACGTATATTATCATATGGCTGAAATACAGGAAACTAATAACAGACTCCTAAACAAAAGGGTAATATCTATTATCTCTTAATACGCCCCTGCAAGTTGGGGTGACTTGAACAAGACCAACTTGTCAAAATGGCGCTGAAAGGCTGTGCGGAGAAGAGGTTTGGTGAGGACATCAGCGACTTGATCAGCAGAGTGAAGGTGATGAACCTCAAGTGCCTTTTGTTAAACTTGATCACGAACAAAATGAAAGTCAATGACTATATGCTTCATCCTACTGTGAAAAACAAGATTAGCACAAATGTAGGTGGTCCTAACGTTGTCATATAAAATAGTTGATGAAGCAGACAACGATAGGTGAAGCTTTCAGAGAAAATTCATTAGCCAATTGACATAAAAAACAACCGCAGCAACAACTCGGTACTCGGCTTCTGTAGATGGGCGGGAGACAAACTTTTGCTTTTTAGAAGACCAAGATACTGGTGAGTTCCCAAGGTAGACAACATAACCTGTTGTTGATGTTCTATCTTGTGAATTTCCAGCCCAATCAGAGTCGGAATAAGCAAGGAAATGATATGTTGGTTCACGACTGAGCTGAACTCCCAATGTGCTTGTGTGTTTCAAGTAGCGCAGTAAACGTTTGATAACTTTCCAGTGAGACACTTTGGGATTATGCATAAACTGAGATAACATGCTCACAGCAAGCCCGATGTCAAGCCTAGTGAAGGATAGGTAGTGAAGCTTACCAATGACTCTTCTGTAAAGGGAAATGTCAACTACAAAATCAGCTTCTGAATCAACGAAGGTGCAGGATGATGTCACTAGTGTTGGAACGCCCTTGCAATCAGTCATATGCAATTCATCCAGAAGATCCATGACATATTTTTGTTGTGACAAAAAGATTGCAGTTGGTGTGGATATCACTTCAATACCCAAGAAATTATGCAAGATGCCAATATCTTTGAGAGAGAATCGTAAGGAAAGTGATGTAATGACTGACCTGACACTTCCTTTTATACTGCCTATAATAATTATGTCATCAACATATATGAGAATGTATACCGTAACACCACAATTATGAAATA
Organism: Solanum piurae; assembly: GCA_029582685.1. Taxonomy (NCBI): domain Eukaryota; kingdom Viridiplantae; phylum Streptophyta; class Magnoliopsida; order Solanales; family Solanaceae; genus Solanum; species Solanum piurae. The sequence goes on along the minus strand of JAJOOO010000215.1, from coordinate 11,296 downwards.
TAAACAAAGACGAGTCAGATTTTGATTTAACAACCCCAATACTTGTCAAGTAGATGTTGAGCTCGGTGTACAAGGCCCTATGAGCCTGCTTAAGTCCGTATATTGCCTTTTTGAGCTTGCAAATATATGTTTAATGTTGAGAGGACACAAAACAAGAAGATTTCCATGTACATGTCTTCTTCAAGACTGCCTTGCAAAAAGGCATTATTGACATCTAACTGATGAATAGGCTAGGAGTGTTGAGTAGCAATTGCAAGGACTAAGGGAACTGTTGCAGTCTTGACAACATGGCTGAATGTGGAATGATAATCTAACCCAGGTCTTTGTGCGAAGCCTTTGGCTACTAGGCAAGCTTTATACCTATCAATGCTTCCATCAGGCTTATGCTTAATTCTAAACAACTATTTACAATCCACAACATTCCGAGAGAGATCACTAGGGACCAAATCCCATGTCTGGTTTCTGATTAGAGCATCATATCCCGCTTTCATTGCTTCTTTCCATTTGGGATAGAGTTGTGCTTGACGAAAAGAGCGTGGAATTGGTGGAGAGGGATTGGTTTTAACAAGAAAACACTTGGGTTTGAAGCTATTTGTTTGGGAGCGAGTAACCATTTGGTGAGAATGGGTGTCTGGTTGGGGTAGTGGTGGGAGTTGAGGGGCTTGGACAGATGTGGTAACTTTAGAAGTCCGATGGCGATAGGTTTGGGTAATGGGTGGCTTACTGGTTGTCACTGGAGATAAATAAATAGGAATTGATTGAATGGAGTAGGGAGAAGTAGAGGTGATTGCTGGATTGTTGAGAGAAAGTAGAGGTGTACCTAATATTGGCGACGCCATTGAGGAAGAAACAAAGAGATACCTTCGAGCACCCGTAGACAATGGCTGAGGTAGTTCAAGACAATGTGGAGCTATTGGGATATCATTGTGCATCTCTGTTAAAGGAGATAAGTCATCCCAAGAAATTTTCAAATACTGATTTTTTTATTTAGAAAAAATAATGGTAAAAAGGTAACTAGTTTCAAAAAATACTACATCTCTAGAAAGACAAACTTTGGAGGTGGTCGGGTAAAAGCATTGATGACAATAATATTTATTTGGAAATCCCAAATAGATACAGGGCTTTGATTTCGAATCAAGCTTATGTTGTGCATATGGTTTTAACCATGGATAACATAAACAACCAAAAAAAATTACGTTGTCATAATTTGGTGATTCTTGAAATAAAAGCTCGTATGGACACTTATCTTTTAAATTTGGGGTTGTCATTCTGTTAATCAGAAAAACAGCTTGATGACATCCAAAACTCCAAAAGTAGGATGGTAAAGAGGCTTGATGCATTAGAGTTTTTGCAGTCTCGACAACATGGTGATGTCGTCTTTCAACTACAGTAACTCGTTGTGGCGTATAAGGTGGGGAAATTAAGTGTTCAACGCTCTGAGATTTCAAATAAGAAGTTAAACTCTAAAATTCACCTCCTCCGTCGGTATAAAAAGATAATATTTTTGTTTGAAACCGACATTCAAGCAATGGATGTAGTGTTTTGAAAACATCTAAAACCTCATGTTTGGACTGAATTGTGTGCAGCCACATGTATTTTGAAAACTTATCCACAAACAAAATATAATATATTTTCCTATCGACGGATAAAATTGGTGGCGGGCCCAACAAATAACTGTAAATAATTTGGAGAGGCATGTGACTCTATAAAGAATTTGTAGAAAAAGATTGCATGTGACTTTTATTTGATTGAAATGAATTACAAATGGAAAGAGAGTCTTGCTAAAGAGGAATGGAAAATTTATTTAAAAAGAAATCTAAAGTACGACTTGTTGGATGCCCCAAACGCCGATGCCACAGATCTAAAGATGTAGCCATATTGCATTAAGGTTGAGAAGAAGAAGAAGGATTGTCTAGCGGCCACTCATAGAGGGGTCCTATACCCCACCCTTGAACTAACAGCGCCCCCGTACTCAGCTCCTTCACAAGATAAGATAATGGAAAAAATTGAATAGATGTATTATTGTCACGATAAAATTGAGAAGTTGAAATCATGTTACTGGAAATGGAAGTGGAGAAAAGTATATTTGATAAGTGAAAGCTAGAATCAGATGCAGATAAATCAATGTTACTAGTATGAGAAATTGGTATGGTGTTACCATTTCCCATAGTGATTTCCTCTGGACCATTGTAGTCAGAAACGTTGTTGAGACGGTGGGCATCTGATGCAACATGATGTGATGCGCTTAAATCGACTATCCATGGGGCAGATTGCTGCATTTGTTGTCCATCAAAGTTGGCCCGTGCCTGAAAATGATTATGAGATTGAGAGCGACAAAAACATGCAAAGTGTCCAGGTCGATCACATAACTGACACACTGAGGAGACTTCTTGCGAATTAGTGCGACGATTGCGCCCTGACTAAGAACATTGTTGGTAGTTGTTTGATCGCCTATTATTGTTGATGGCGTTTGTCCACATTTGAGATCTGAACTTTTGAGCAACAACAACATTGATTAGAGTGGATTGAGGCGGAGCATTGTGTTTGAGGAAAAGCTCATGATCGCTAAGCTTTTCAAATAGTTTAGCATATGAAATTGGGGTGTCACGTGCTCGAATTGCTGCAGAGATTTCACGGTATTCTGGTCCAAAATTAGTGAGAATCTTGACAATGAGTTCGACATTGGTGATAGGAGCTCCAGCAGTCGCAAGCTCATCACAGAGAGATCAAACTAGGTTGAGATAGTCTGTTATTGGTTGGCTCTCTTTTGTGAGACGAGCAAGGCAATCACGCAAGCTGAATATGCGAGTTTGTGACTTATTGGCATAAGCCGTATGGAGGGAATCCCAGGCTACTTTGGCTATGGTTGCAGCGGCTACAATATCAGCAAGAGTGGGATCTACTGATGCTAAAATTGTGTTTTGGATTAACTGGTCCTAACGAAACCAATTTCCATAATCGGGGTTGGATATTGTTAGGTTGTTGTTGGTGGTGGTATCGGCAGGAGAAGGGATACTACCATCAAGATGACCATAAAGATTGTGTTCTCTCGTGAGCATGAACAGTTGGGCCTTCCACAGAGAGAAGTTATGGCTGCCAACAAGTTTAATTGGAAGTTGGGTAACCGAGTTGAATTTAACAATGGTGGTACTATTAGTTGCATCAGAATTGGTAACTGAGGGTGGCATTGGTGGTGGGTGGGTAATAAGGAACTTAGAACTCTGTGAGGAGAAGAAAAGCTCTGGATACCATATAAAGGTTTGGGATATAAAAGAGAAAGACAATTTTATTCACGTACAACCTTCTCTTTAAATAGAGCCAATACAAAGTTGATAAAGTACAATATTAACAGAAACCTAGATTACAGGAAACTATTAAATCCTAAATAGTAAAGATGACTAACTATGTATACCATCATATGGCTGAAATACAGGAAACTAATAACAGACTCCTAAACAAAAGGGTAACATCTATTATCGCTTAATATTATGCCCTATATTAAATCAGGTAAGAGACAAGAAGAGTTGAATCAACATTTGGAGAGGCAGAAACGTGTCCATAGATAGTTGCAGTCAGCATTGCTTCTCCAACAAATCCAGCATGAGCAGGTTCAGGGCCACTTCCACTAGCTAAGTTATAGAAGTACCAAAAATATATCCCAAGTTTATGATTCTGAAAAATACTAACAATTTTGTGCACTTTGGAGCATGCTTTTTATTTCTAGTAAACTTTTGGTGCACCCATGAGGTTTTTGTTAGTGTTAGATGTAATGTGAAGTGAATCCATATCTAAGTTTTTCACCTAAATAAGGTTCAAGGGACCAGAAAATCCCGTAGAACGATCCAAAGTTTTGTGTAAACTCTTGAAAAACACAACAAAATTAGATGTTATCTCAATATTGCTCTTAGTATTTTCGAGTAAATGTAGAGGGTAACGTCCTTGGCTATTTGAATGGCGCCAGATATTTGTTGGCCTAATCTTTATAAATATATGGGTTGTCTCTCATGTATTCTCATAATCCACATATATATATTTACGCCACACACTAGGGTGTAAAGCGATAGGGACATTGACTCTGTCTCCACACAAAATTCAATTATACATCTTCTCAAGAAAAAAAAATCAAACTTGTAAATAAGCAATATCGAATTTGCAAAGTAATGCCGGAACACAAAGAAAACTCAAATTATATTCTAAAATACAGTAACATAGATAAAGTAAAGTTCAATAACTTGGATTTGCAGATATGAAGAGATTGTAGCTTGAAAATTGTACTCAAATAAATTTAGGATGTTTCAAATAGTTCTCACATAATTTAAAACTTATAAGCCTACAAGTACATTAAAATTTGTCTAGACGTTAGAACACCTTGCATTTTAATAAAAATAATGACAAATAATGGCAGGTATACCTATAAGGATTGAATTTGTATCATGCTCAATTTCTACAAAGGAAAATCAAATCATTTGAGGTTGAAGGTGTGCTCTTCTTGAACAAATTTTTTTCCTTAATATTGATAATCTATTTAGCATATATAACCTATTGAATAACTTATATAATAAGTCAATATGCATATAAGTTAAGAATTTGAGTTGACCTTTTAGTGAAGTTTCAGAGAGAGGATGGCCATTTCTCATGTTGGCATGAACGTCATAACTTGGAGAGGTACTTTCACAAACATGATAGAAGCATATAGGTAAATATTTCTAAAAATACGATGATTTATTCTTTTAGCCAAATACAATGAAGATGAGAAAACCTTACCTTTCATTTTCATTGGAGCTTCAAATATTCTATTATGAAGTACAAGTTCAACTCTAAACAATAGGTACTACACTATTCATGTTTCTTTAAACCCAAAAGAATATTTCTTTTCAAATATCTTCTTAATTTACATTTCATTTTTGTATTCTTTCATCTGTTCTCGTTAAACATAGGAGTGAAAATTCATCAGAAGTAAAAATACTAAACTTTTGGTTGATCTTTTAGGACCTAATCACGAAATAACTCAAAATTATAAGTAGAAACAAGTTGACTCTTTCATTGAAAATCGAAGCATGAGACATAAATATTTCCAAATTTAAACCCACCAGAATCTCAAACGTGAAGTTCCATTTAATCTGAAAAATCCCTTGCAACTATAACCTTAGGATGGTTTCAATAGCAAATTTTCCCCAATTCGAAATAACATTAAGTTTAAGCCGAAGCTAATAATTTAAAGTAACAAATACAACATTGACCAGACAGAAAGATGCATTAGAACAAGAAAACTCAACACAACAAAGACAAAAGGCATACCTTTTTGTTCGTTCGCTTTTTGTCCGTTCACAAAAGAGAACCTCTAAAGAGTTGATTTGAGTGAGAACATAATGAATGTTTTGTTTTACCATGAAAATAAAGGAGCTTTACAGAACCATACAACATATGCATCGTCATGAATCAAACTCAAAAACACACGGAAACTGAATAAGAAAGGCAAAGACGATACATTTGGATGACCACAAAGGGAAAAGACAGGTTCACCCCTAAAATGTGTTAAAAAACTCTCCCTTGAAAACAGAGAACATAAGAAATAAAATAATTAGATAAAAGAGGTGCACCTTTTTGTTTAGAGGAGCAAATCTTTGTGGAGTTGGAATGAAATTCCTTGAAGCATAAAGGAATTTTTTTTAGAATTGGCAAATGTGGAAGATTGAAGAAACTAGGCGTGCATCTTGTATGTGGATGTAAAAACAGAGGCGGCAAACAAAGAAGGAACTGAAAAGAGGAAGTTATCGACTTATCCTTTTGGTCGTCTGAAGAAACAGAACCTTATTGAGAATGAAAACCAAAAAATGCTTTTGATATTATAGTACAACTTGAAATGCTTTTAGTATCACTTATCAGAGTTGTGTTAGTCCCAACCCAAGTCCCACTTTTAAATAAGGGTAGTATATTTGTTTGAAGAAATTAATTTTAGAGTCCCCTATTTTAAATGTAGATAACGTTTCTCTCTTGAAGATAGTTTCTACTTAATATAACTTAGACTTCTTGAATAGTCTTAATTATGATAGTCATTCAACTTAACTTTGAATATATTTATTACATTGACCATCTTACTTGAATTGGTTATTTAACATCTGATTATCACATATTCTTTAATTACATTATGATCAAGATGGATTCTTATTTTTCATTGCTTAATATATGAAACTACATATTTAATTAGATGTAATTTTTATGATCCAAAATTTGAAGGATCGTGATGACACTTCACTAACCCTCCATCAGATTAGTCAATTATTTTTTTGAAATATTAATCATACGGAAATGAATAATATAGCGATAACAAGTCATAACTTATCTTTTATATAAGTACATAAATGTGGGAAATACCAATTACTAGAAGATTGATTAGAACTAAAATATAACTTTTTAAAAATGAATACACTATATGAAATGATTCAGGACTAGAAAGTGCAAGATAAAGCTTACAGTTGACCATGGTCAACATTTATTAGATAACTTATTTGTTAGTGCCTTGCCTTTCCCAAGAAAGTGGTATCAGCGCATTGGTTGTTGTTCATTATTGATTTGAATGATGGAGGCAAATATGAGCATGATGGTTTGTTTGAATGGTAGTAACTATCATATTTGGAGAGGCAAGATGAAAGATCTTCTATTTGTCAAGAAAATGCATTTACCTGTGTTTACCTCTAATAAACCCAAGTCCATGACGGATGAGGAATGGGAATTTGAGCACTTGCAGGTTTGTGGCTATTACACAATAGGTTGAAGATAATGTTCGAAATCACATTGTGAATGAGACACATGCCAGAAGTTTATGGGACAATCTCGAGATGCTTTATCCTTCGAAGACTGGCAACAATAGGTTATTTCTATTGAAACAATTGATGAATATCAGGTATAAAGAGGGTACTCTTATTTCTGATTATATTAATGATTTTCAGGGTGTTCTTGATCAGCTGTCTGGAATGAATGTAAAATTTGATGAAGAAATACAGGGACTATGGCTTATTAATACTTTGCCAGACTCTTTTGAAACTCTTCGAGTTTTCTTTTACTAATTCTTCTCCTAGTGGTGTTGTGACCATGGAATATGCTAAAAGTGGCGTCTTTAATGAAGAAATAAGAGAAGATCTCAAGGCTCAACTTCATCTACTTCACACTCCGATGTTTTGGTTACCGAAGATAGGGGGAGAAACAAGTTCAGAGGTCAGAGTGACAGAGATAAAAGTAGAGGTAAGTCAAAGTCTAAATACAAGAATATTATTTGTGACTGTTGCCACAAGAATGGGCATATCAAGAAATATTGTTTTAAGTATAAGAGAGATATGTGACAACAAAAGAAACAAGGTGGCAATGAATATCGTGTTTAGGTTATTACTAATGATGATCTTCTTATATCTTGTGATGAAAATGCCTTCAATCTTGTTCGTGATGAGTCTAGCTAGTTTGTGGATTCTTGTGCTAATTCTCATGTCACGCCTAGGAAGGAATTATTTTTTTCTTATACTCCAGGTAATTTTGGGATGTTGAAAATGGGTAACAATCATGAGGTTGATGTTCCTTGTATTAGGACAGTTTGTTTGGAAAGTAACATTGGTTCCAAACTAGTTCTCAATAATCTCAAACATGCTCTAGATGTTCGCTTGAATATGATTTATGTGGGATACCTTGGTGATGATGGTTATGTTAATAACCTTGGTACTGTCCAGTGGAAGCTTACTATAGGTTCGATGGTTGTAGCTCGTGATGACAAGTTATCTAACTTGTACATTTTTTAGGGCTCCATTTTTAGATGCTCAGTGAATTTGGTGGAGAATGATACTTCATCATTGTTATGGCATAGAAGACCGTGTCATATGAGCGAGAATGGGATGAACAATTTGGCTAAGAAGAATTTTCTTTCTGGAGTGAATCAAACAAAGTTGCACAAGTGTGTTCATTGCTTAGCAGGTAAACAGAAGAGTTTCTTTTCAGAGTCATCCACCTTCAAGAAGGCTTAATTTGTTGGAGTTGGTACATTCTGATTTATGTGGTCCTTTTAAGGTAAGGTCTCATAGTGGTGCACTTTATTTTGTGACTTTTATTGATGATCATTCACACAAACTCTGGGTATTCTCTTTGAAGTCCAAGGATTAGGTACTTGACGTGTTCAAGAGTTGTCAAGCCTTGGTTGAGAGACAGACATGGAAAAAATTGAAATGCATTCGTTATGATAATAGTGGTGAGTATATTGACCCTTTTTATAGATTTTGCAGAGAGCAGGGTATTCGGCATCATAAAACTCATCCAAAGACTCCTCAGCTAAATGGTTTGGCGGAGAGGATGAATAGAACTCTTGTTGAGAGTGTTAGATGTATGCTTTCAGATGCTAAGCTATCAGATTCCTTTTGGGAAGAAGCACTTAATACTGTTGCATATGTTATCAATTTATCTCCTGTTGTTGCTTTGTATAGTGATGTCCCTGATAGAGTTTGGTCTGGTAAGAATGTTTCTTATGATCATCTTAAAGTTTTTGGGTGTAAATCATTTGTGCATGTTCCTAAGGATGAAAGGTCAAAGTTAGATGTTAAAACAACGCAATGTATCTTTGTTGGTTATGGTCAAAATGAATTTGGCTATTGTTTCTTTGATCCAGTTGAGAAGAAACTTGTTAGAAGTCGTGATGTTATGTTCTTTGAAGACCAAACAATTGAAGATCTTGACAAAGTTAATTCTCAGAGTAGTGACAGCCTAGTTGATGTTGATCCAGTGCATTTGACTATTCCACCAGGTGAAAATCTTCATGAAATCAAGTTGATATTGAAGATGGTGGTCATATTCAGAATGACCAGTATGCCGATGATGCTCTAGTGCAAGACGATGTGGTTGGTATGCAACCAACTATTATTGATTCTCCAGAGAGTTCTCTCAGAGGATCTACTAGAGAGAAAATACCTTCATCTCATTATTCGTCCAATAATTATGTACTCTTGATTGATGGGGGGAAAATTAGAAAGTCTTGATGAGGCCATGGAAAGTGAAGAAAAAGAAAGGTGGTTTGATGCTATGGAAAATGAAATGAAGTCTCTACATGATAATCATACCTTTGATTTGGTTATGTTACCTAAAGATTGAAAAGCTTCGAAAAATAGGTGGGTTTTTAGGGTAAAACATGAAGATGGTAATCCAGCTCCACGGTACAAGGCTAGATTAGTTATGAAGGGTTTTAACTAGAAAAAGTGAATTGATTTTGATGAGATATTCTCTATAGTTGGGAAGATGTCATCCATTCGTATGGTTCTAGGCTTGGTTGCAAGTCTAGACTTGGAAGTTGAACAGATGGATGTTAAAACTGTTTTTCTCCATGGTGACTTGGATGAAGAAATTTATATGGAGCAGCCGGAAGGCTTTGAAGTCAAGGGAAATGAGAATTATGTTTGCAAATTGAAGAAGAGCTTGTATGGTTTAAAACAAGCTCCCAGGCACTAGTACAAGAAGTTATGTTCTTTTATAAGTCAGCAGGGCTTCAAGAAGACCTCTTCAGACCATTGTGTTTTTGTGCAAAAATTCTCTGATGGTTACTTTATAATCGTTTTCCTTTATGTTGATGACATGCTTGTTGTTGGTCATAATGCTTGCAGGATTAAAGAGTTGAATAAGTCTTTTGTTATGAAAGACTTGGGACCAGTAAGGAAGATTCTTCGCATGCAGATTGTAACATCCCGCAAATTCTATGACTTAAGTTAGAACCTCACCTTATGAATAAGGACTTAAAAATAGTTAAAATTATGTTTCTAAACCTAAATTAATGCAATTGACTTGGTTTGGAAGCGTAAAAGTCTATACGTCAAGAAACGACCAAGACGTCTGGAAACTAGAGAAGAATGTGTTCTAGTGTGTCCTAAGGTTTTGGGCAGATTTGGGAGTGTTGTATGATGGTTTAATCTTATAAAAAGGCTTAAATTAGGTAAATATATGTTTATAGAGTCAAAATGTTAGAATATGATTCCCCGGGACCACCTTAAGGGGCCCCGAGGAGGACCCTAACCTTGGACATGCAGGTTGCCAAGGTAGCTTGCGAATTGCACTTGGAGGGAATAGCTCCGCGTCGCGGACTAGCTCCCCCAAGGAGCAAAAATCTTGTTCGCGACGAGGTCGTGTCGCGGACTCTACTATCTCGAAGTTTAATTCCAAATATCTTCAGGGAACAGCTCCTTGTCGTGGACTGGTTCCGCGACGAAAATGCAGAAATTTAGAAATCGATTTTTACTTCATTAAGGAGTCCAACTATGTGAGGGGTATTTAGGGGACGTGTATATAATGATTTTTAAGTCAATTTACCTCACTTTTATCGCTCAAACACAAAACCCCAAAGATCAAAACCTAAAGTTCCTCCTTCTCTCTACTCTCTCTTTCTCTCTTCTCAAGAACTACATTGAAGAAGATTGGAGCTTCAAGAAGAAGACCAACTCTCCAAGGTTTCAACTCTGATTTTTTTGGTTAATTCATCAATAAGGTATGGTTGCTTATCACTCTTGGGATTCCTTTCCCCAAGAGGCCCCTTCAAGATGAATTTCAAAAACTCCAATTTCTAGGTTTCAATCCAAAACGTGGGTCTTCTTTCTAAAGTGAAATTGATGTTATAAACTGACTTTTATTAATGTCATATGAACAATTATGGATTAATTTATGCTGTATTAGTGGTTTCTTGAAGAATTCCCCATGATACCCATATTTCTCCTTCTTTTCCTAATTATAACCCTAGTTTGTGTTGGATGTTAATTGAAGGCTATGAATTGAATGTGATGTTATGTAATTCATGTTTGTATAACGATTCTAACCCAGGTTATGTGTAATTTATATGAAATTAGGGTTGAGTCTTTGAATGAAGCCTTGAAGGCTATGAAGGGAATATGTCAATTGCTTATATTGATGTTGATTATGTTATTACTTCATGAATTACCTTGTACTATGTATTGGTTATGGATTGTTTAGTAAATGAAGTATGAATGTCCCATGAAGGGCAAGAAGGTATGAAGGTTGGTTCTTCTTTGAACTCAAGTATAAAGGGTGAATTACTTAGATTGTAATGATGTTATACCTAATGTGTTGTTGTGGTGTTGATGACCTAGTTTCCTCATCCTTGACCGTCTACATTTGAATTAGCTATGAAGTATGTATGTATGTTATGGTATGATTTTTATATGATTGAAAGGTAGTTCTCATGATTATAATGTAATGTAAAGTGAAAGGTTTACTCACTTTCTAAGTGTTTCTAAAGTGAAAGGATTGTTACTCACTTATGAAC
>JAJOOO010000214.1:0-56724 GCA_029582685.1 Solanum piurae | reverse complement strand
CTTTTTTTTTTTGTATTTTTTGCCCAAGTCACAGTTTTTTTTTGTTACTGTAAAGTCAATATAATGTATCGTGATCCATGAAAACTTATGAACCTCCTTGACCACTAAGTTGCGCTTCGAGATTATGTTGAGGGAATTCGTTTTAGGTATATGATATACCTAAAATTTAGATTTGACCCCCCTCCTCCCCACACACACGTATATATATATATATATATATATTAGATTTACTACACGTGCGTTGCAGGTGATGGCCTCATCTTGTCATGTGATTAATTCTGAAACAGTAAACTTACTTTTTTGTCATAATATATTGCTGTAAGTATTAGAACAATCTCGTATACATAATTTTACAGTTAATTGTATGCATACTACCATTATTAAATATATTCAATATGTAAGATAATAATTTGTATGGATGTTTCTTATATCCTAATTTTCTGTTTCTGAACAGTACTCGATTATGCTCGTTTAATTGTCTTGAATTAGATGCATGAAACTTTATGACGCTGTCCATAAATACATGATACTTTGTTGGATATTCAACTCATTTGTATCCTAATTACCAATATCTAAGTCTACACATTAGTTGTATTTTCTTCATAAATTGCATGTTGATGCTTAACTTTTCTCCTCTTCAATCGAACCTATCAGACACAACCAATGACATTTTCATAAGGTTCATTTAATGTGTTGATTTTGTTCCTAACTGATTACGCTTTAAAAGATAACAATCGTCTCTTACCTAATACTTTTTTGTATACAATATTTTTCGTATATGTGTCCGTCGTCGTATCTGGGTGTTCAGTCATTACCAATACTTTTTTCGTGGTCATTGAGATTCCCCTCGATAGTGCTACATATAGTTGTCCATGGGAGAAAACATGTTGAGGAAGATACAATCCAACAATAGGGATTGTTTGATCTTGAGCTTTATTTATCTTCATTGCAAAACAGAGACGTATTGGAAATTGTTTGCGAATAAATTTAAAAGGATATCTTTCATTCTCCGGAGGCGATAATTGGATTCCTGGTATAAACACCTATTTTGTTGCATATTCTCATGTTCTTATTTCGGCATGTATGACATTGTTGTCAAAACCTCTACAAATCAATCGTGTACCATTACACAAACAATTTGCTGGATCCAGATTCCTCAGCATCATAATAGGTGCATTCTTTTTCAAATCTAACCTAATATATAGTATTCAAATATACATTAGTTGTTTAATATTTTACCTCAACTTTATTTTTCATCCAGTTTAGTGATTCACAGTTATATTATACTTGCAACTTTAATAACAATATGGAAATGTTGCCTATGTGGTAGCAGCCCATTTGGTGTTAATGTATTCAAGTATTCTTCTTGATACTAATTGTTGGTATCATCTTCCACCGAGTCAAAGCTGATATATGTTCTTGTTTCCCCCGGGAATTGAGTAATCAACATTTCATTTAGATTATCCACATATTCATTTCTACTTGCTAAGATTGCCCTTTCAGTTATATACTTTGACGATATGTAGTTTTGTTGTAACGATAGAAATACTTTCCTTACTAAGCATTCTTCTGGTTTACTATCACCAGTTTCTTGGACCATCATTTGTTGTGGCAGTTGTATTAAATTGTCTCATATTGTGCTTTCTTCGTCGTTTTCAATGTTACGATCCGATTTCGAAAACTAAGGTTTCAGAACCATTTTCGCAACTTTGTGGCAATTTTGTTAAGTTTTAGAAAACAAAACTTATAATTTGGAAGTCGCCATTTAATTTTTAGGAAAAATTAAGAAAACCATTTAAAAAGAGATTTTTTTTGAAAGAAAATATTTTAAATAAATAAAACCAGAGTCGGGTAAAGGTTCAAATAATTCTCTAAGGAAGGGTTTAGGCATCTTAGAGAATCCGCTAATACGCGGTTGACCGACAGATTTAAAATTTGGCTAATTTGTAAAAGGGGGTTACTTGTAAAAGTCTTATTTGAAACTTAGAGAAAATCTTTTGATATTTCTAAAAATCTCAAGAATAATCTTAACTTAAAACTTTTATCCATTGTCAAGTTTTGAATCATACAATTAATTCAAAATCATAAACATGGATTAAAAGACCTTGTTTAATAACTACGAAAGGATATAGAAAATTCTTAAGTCATTCTTACAAAGTCCTAAGTTAACTTAAAGACAACTAATTTAGTTTAAGAAACTTAACAATTTTATCCTATTCAAAAATTTGAACTAAATAGTTAGTTCAAACTCATAAACATGGATTCAAAGCTTTTCAATAACTATGAAAGAACATGAAAAGTTCTTAAGTTATTCTAATAAGCTTAAATTGCCTAACTTAAAACGAGTTTTAGGAATTTAAAATTTTGAAATGCTACCAATTATAATAAAGAAAACTTTGATAAAAATAAACTCGAAGAGATCCATGGGAATTTCATCTAGATTAAGAAAATATTAGCCATCACAAATAAAATAATAAGAGGAAGTAACATAAACAGTGAATCAAAAACTGGAAATTCCAGCCCACATTCGATCATTTCGGGGCTAGAATTGTTGTGCTGCAGCTTGATCCCTTATGAGTTTTAACCCAATTTTGTTCCTCCTTTTTCGGCCTTTTTGAGGTCTCTGCTACTGCTGGTCATTTTACCGAGCTTTTAAGTCCAAAATACTCAAATTTCAGTCCTTTAGGACTGCTGCAAATCTGCTTTACTTTGACCAAATTGGCCAAAATACTAGCTTCCTTTTCACGACTTTGATGAAGGTTGACTCGAAGAGGATCAAATGCAAGAGAATGGGAGTCCAAATCGGACTCGAGTCAGGAGAAATCATGCAAAGAAAATGAAGGAAAAGAATTAGAAATCGATCAAGAAGAGGGCTGAATCTAATTTAACATATAAACGAAACTCAAGCAACATTTAATAATGCAACGTAAATCTGCCCAATAAAAGGAGGAAACAACCAGGGACAAAGAGTGCAACTTTCCATCCTAAAACAATTCCTCATATACAAAACAGAAGTGTCACCATAATCACAATTGAATGTAAGAAAAAAAAAAGTTGGTCAACAACTAAGTGGAACAAATACACATTCATAAGCTAACTGAAAGAAAATCAGAAATAACAACAACAGATAGATAAAAATGAACAGCCAATTCTAATAGCAACTAATCTCCTGGAGACAAATTTGAACATCAAAATGAGTAAGGGAAACTTAAAACTAACTAAACGGCCAACAAGTTGCAGGTTAGATCAATTTAATAGACCAAGCACTAAGCTAGTTATGCATATAAATGCACTAGAATAAAATAAAATAAATCCTCAGAGTATATAAACAAATTGGCTAATTAATCTACTGCACAGTGAGTACTACAGACAATTTGCAATGCAAACCAAAGGATCCCAACAACTTCCAAATTCCAAGAAGCAAACAAACAGTGGAATACTATCTAAACCTAAACAAAACGAGACACAAAAGAAACTAAGGCATGCTGGAAAATTACAACGCATAAGACACTATATAACAAAATTGGTGATATTCGAAATTACGATAGACCAACCAAAAAAAATGCAAAACCCAAAAATAGCATACTCATCCACTGTCCAAACTAGGATAAAAATTACGCTAAACTAAACATGAATTCTAAACTAAAACTAACTTACTATTACCATTAGCAACAAACACTTTGAAAACCTCAAAAGAAAAGATGGAGAATGTCATCTTCTAGTCGATTAAACACAAACTTAAAGAGAAGAATATTTAAAGTAAATGGGCAGCCAACTTATGCTAGTAAGAAACTCCCCTTTTGTGCTCATGGCCAAAACGATTGAATTAACTAGGATGAACGAAAGAATCCAAGCAACATGTGGTCATCAAATGCTACTAAACTAGTGTAACATCTTCATACTACGAGGTGAACCCAAAATAAGTGAGCAATATTGAACTAAAATTACTGATTTATACTCGAAAATACACTAGAGAAACAACGAAATGGCTTCTTTGACACTTCAGGACATATAATCAAAACGAGAAAAATTATTATAGCAAACAGAGACAGAACAGAATCATAGAGGTTAACAAATGAACAAACCAAGCTTAAGGCGAGCACAACCACGAACTCAAGAAGACTAAGAAGCAGTGACAACAAAAAATTCAAACAGGCGTTAAAATATTTTGAAAGTGAAACACACAATACCTGTTTCAGAAAGCTTAAAATGAAGAGAAAAATTCAGCTTGAGCATGTCATATAGGATCCCTCTTGAATCGACAAAGAACAAAACACGATTCAACACGTTCAAACTCGAGATGAACAAAAAAGTTACTAGTTGTTTACCTCTTGCTGAGCAGCGAATGGGACGGTGACGAGTTTCTAGAAACACTTCCACCACAAAAACTTGACCACGAACAGCGAAACGAAAAATCTGGACAGAATACGAGCAGCTACCTCGAATTCCAAATGAACGTGTGAGAGAGTAACAGAAGACACCAAAAGACACGAAACTAAGATCATGAACAAGTTTACTTCTCTATTCGGGAGTGTATTTCAAGTATATTCAAACTACTCTTTGCTTAAGCTATTCTCTATCTTTTCGCTCAAAAATCCCCCCCAAATAATGAATAAAGAGGAGGTTTAAATAGGGTAAATTAGAGTTCGGAATTGGGGGGGAAAAAGGGGACAATCGGACGAGAACAAGGGTAGAATAGGAATTCCATTCCATTCCCAAATTTGAATTCCCTCCCTAAGAAGAGGAAAGTTGTTGCTTGATGTACGAAAAATCACCAATTTTTCAACAAATTTCAACGGCTAAACAACAAGGGCCGTTCGATCTTGAGATGAGGACAAAGAGACGAGGAGATCACTCCACCTAGCTGGGAAGGACGAAGCTGCCTGCTGGAATCGGCGCTGGAACAATACTACGCGTACTGTTTGTAGAGGAAAAGAGGAAGACGATGAGAAAAGATGCAGCGTACTGTGTTGTCCTCGCGTAGATGCTGTGTATTATTTTCCGTGAGTTCGCCGTTTGGATTGTTGTATTGCCGTGTACTTGTTGCTGTTAAGGCTGAACTGGAATTGGGTCTTCTTTGTTGATCAAAGAACTGGGTCGGGTTGAATTTAAGGGGGATGGGCTGTTGGGTCACTGTATTGAAGTAATGGGCTGCTGTAAAATTAATTTTAAAAGAGTTTAAAGGCAAAGAGATGGCATTAATCCCTTGGTATGAAAATAAATTATGTATCCAATTAATTATTAAGCTTCTTAACTTCGACAATATAAATTAATCATGTTGACATAAAAATCTAAATTAGTTTGAAATAAAAAAGAGTAGTTACGTAATCTAATTGATTTTTTGAAGAAATAAAAATGCTAACTTAGTTAAAACTCCATTTTAGTAAAACGATTTTCTAAATATTTATTCAAAAAATGAAAATTGTATAAATCTATATATTTTAAGTATATAGAGATATATTTTATAGAAAATGGAAAATCGCCTTGAAAATGATTTCTAAAGTATTTTCGATTTTTCAAAATAATCACTTCAAATTGTTTGAATTTTAAGAAGCTTGAAAATTAATTAAATTTTGGATGGTCAAAATTGGGTGTCAATATTCAACACGAAGCAAAAATTCACTAAAAATTGGATCTCCTCTTGCTCTTATATTGGATGTTAAATGAATCTTTTTCATTAAAGTCCACAAATATGACCTAACCAGACTTGCATCCACTGTCTCTGCTCGTGTTGATTTAGGAACCACCGGTAGTATTTGTCGAAAGTCACCTCCAAATATCATGACTTTTCCACTAAAAGGTGCATTATTGTCCATTATATCACGGAAGCTTCTGTCGACTGTTTCAATTGTGTGTCTCTTAGCCATTGGTGCTTCGTCCCATATTATCAATTTTGCTTGTCTAATTAGCTTACCTCCGCCACCTTGTTTGGACATATTTGTAATTGTTGTTTCATTTGCTTGTAAAGGTATTTCAAATCTTGAGTGAGCTAAACGGCCTCCCGGTAAGATTGTTGTTGCTACCCCACTGCTAGCGGATGTCAATGCTATAATACCTCTCGATCTAATATTTGTTAGCAATATCCGATACAAAAATGTTTTTCCAGTTCCACCCTGTCCGTCTACAAAGAATAATCTTGTTGTTCCAGAGTTGGCCTTTTGCAATATGGTCTTGAAAGCTTGTGTTTTATGTGGATTCAACTTTGATTCTGCATCCATATCTTCAGTTGGCACCTTTATCGACATTTCTTCAATTATTTCTCAGCATTTATATGTCATTTTTATGTAATTCTTGTTTGATTTGTGGGATATCAAATTTCGCAACACTTTTATCCATACTCTCCAAGTATGTATTTATACTTTTCAAGGTACTTTGTAGTTGTGCCTCTAGTGAACTTTCCTGGCTCGTCTGAAAATCTTCCGACATATCGTTGTAATATGTGTCCCATAGACATCTCACATGTGTTGGGTTGAAATGAACTAAAATGGTTGCAAACAAACTTCGAAGAGCTGCGAGCATCTTAAAGATTACATCTTCACGTAAACATTCAGAAATGCTATCATCAAATTCTAATAAACCACTTTCCTTAGCTGTTTCCTTTAAAGTATCACAATGTATTCCATTTACGGTGAGAAAGTCTTCAAACGATGTCGGGCCTCGAACATCATTCAATAATAATCTTTCATAATACCTTTCACCTTATCTAGCATTAGCTGTGACATTAAGTAGTGTAGTTAGGTAAAGTTATTGTTTAGCGCATAAATATGACATAATGAAGTGGAATTGTCTTATCAATATTTATTCTGCCAATCACGGAGCGTGATTTCCTCTTACTCCAAATTTTAGATTGGGATTTCCAAACATAATGCTTGGGCAATTCTCCGTATAGATAGTTTCGAGCCTCACTGTCATTCGAGTACAGCTTAAAATACTCAGTAAGCATAGTTTGTTGTACAAACTGGGAGGCCACTATATTTTGAAGATTTTGTTTCTTTCTGTAGTACACTACATTTTGAATAATAGTCTTATATTAATATTCATCTATTTGGCTGGACAACTGTGTCTTTTGATTATACTATCTGAGAAAGGGTTTCAAAATACCTGCTTATTTGCCGGATAGATGTAATTTTAGATTTATAACCGCTGGTTGCATTTCACTTAGAGTAAACTCATAAATTCTCCACATTGCTTCTGGTGGTGACACCCAACGTGCATCTTGAAAGCTGTGTATTTCATCTATGAATATTTCTCCATCGTCTGACTCTATGTAAACTGCACATTTATCATGACCCTTATATATATACTTGTACAAATACTTGATTATTTTTTAGCTTTGAACTTGTATAAAGCTTCCTGGACATTGTTAATGACAAATATTGAAGATTATGCTTGGTAAACAGTGGTCCTTTATGGATGCATAAAGTGTCCATTAGAAGGTACATGTGTATCCGCAATTGTGTTTGCCATAATTTGGGGTAACATCACTTTCGTGGCTTTTTCATTACCTTACTTGGTGTGGTTGTAATATCTTTTATTGCGCCTTCTATGAATTCACGCCTGCATATAGGATGAGGTAAGTTAACTTTAGCATTCAATTAAGAAAATATTTACGGGTTTAGAATTGTTAGACCATAAGTTTTGGCAGTGAGGTTAATGAAATATTATCGAGCATATTAGTAGATTAGCTTGTGTACCATGTGTGAAGATCTAGTGCTTTTGGAAACACTGGATTGATCAACACACTGCTCACGGGTATAGTTGATATCCCAAAAGTGCCTAGTTTAATTTGGAAAACAACATATTAAAGTGAGGTATCAAATAATATATTCGAAAATTTTAAAATTAGCATATCAAAGAGACTGGGTATACCTCTATATATCGAGACTCTCACGTCACATAAGCCAAGAACAGGTTGATTATCTTTCTACTTTTCCAGAAATGCACCATCGTGTACTGCAAAATTTCCCCATAGAGTAACAGTTGTACACTCCATGGTAGATTTTGAATTAGATAAGAATTGTGAATGCATCAAGAGATTTATATGGACGATCAAGAAGTCATAATGGCAACTTACAGTTCGTTTGTAACAACAATTTCATGTCTTTTGCTATCGCCTTTTACAATGATAGGATTGACCGTGACTAACACACAAAGCAAGTCTAAATAGTGGTGAGGTGAGTTGGTGATACATATTATGTAATTGAATGTAGAAATTTCAATACGTACTATGAATAGTTACCGATTATGGAACTATTTTGTAATTTTTCTGCGTGTTCCAAAGATACAAAGCCTTCAGAGAAGTTGTGTGTTGAAACAACATGGTCACTCTACTTTATGATTGTGTTGTTGGTAATGGAGAGTTCAATTTCTTTGTGCACGGAAGTGTAGTTGGGTTGACCCGATACAACATCACATTAGTAATGTAGTAACTCTTATTTGTCTTTAAGAGGTCTTTCCATGTGTCGATATGCTTATTAAATAGTGTCGGTTACAACTTTGTCCCCTAGTATTAATGTAATTGACATGTGAGTTTATTAGACAAGTAATATAAGGAGTAGATAGGAACGTTAACGTATAACCTAAGAAAAACTATTACCTCGCCGTCCATTAATATTACCGTTTGGAAAGTCCCTTCATGCCGTGAATTCTTGTACGACATAACAGAACCCTTTCGATAACAAATACTCGTGTTACCCAATTAACAGAGTATTTTGGTATCTTGTTAAAGGAGACGCTCTGCTTTGATAGTTCAACTTCAGTCGCCATGTGTGATGATTCTGGATAGTTAGAGGCAGAGGCGAATCTAGGATTTTTCGAACATGGGTGCACCAAGTAAATGTATTGAAGTGAGAATTGATCCTTAATCCTCAAGGTCAAAAGCTCAACATTTAACCATGTAGACCATTTAAACTTCTTGTAGTACGGATTCCAGAATATAATATTATACAAAATCTTAAATATATATATATATAAAATATCTAATTTTACGAAGAGACCACGGGTGCCAGTGCCCTATTTTTTTGCTCTAAATTCGCCACTGGTTAGAGGTGCGAAGGGAAAAGTGAATTTCATTATTCATTCCGGACGATAATGTGTTAGTGAAAAATACAGAGGAATCATAAAGAAGATTGTAGCAATGTTACTGCAAGTAATCCATTGAAGATTATAACAAGATACATAAGGAGAGTAAAAACTTACAATTTAAGATGTGGAGTGAAATATGTCAATGTCGAGTCCACTACTATTATGTGTTTTGTGTAAGGAAGATCAATATTGTTCTGATGAAGTATCGCAAAAAGGTTAATTGAATTCGAATGTTCAGATGTACGCTTTAGTAACAAAACAAATACATTGGTTGAAGAGGAGAAGAATAGGGCATACCTATGCGTTATTTGTAGAAGTTGATTTGCTAATGGAGACGCTTTGTGCAGAAGTTGATTTGCTAATGGAGAGCTTTGTGCAGAAGTTGATTTGTTAATGGAGAATTTGTTGTATGTGTGGTTGATATAAATAGGGGAATATGCAGAGGTTGCATTGGTTGGAGTATATATTTGGCTATTGGACAGATACAATACATGGGCAACTTGGTGATTGTTCAGTCAAAGAGGACTTGGCGCCTGTCTGAAAGTGCTGACTGTTTGTCGTTGTTTGTTGTGATAGGTTTTTTTTTAAAAAAAGTGAGGGGTATTTATGTAATCTTTTTAAGTGAGTGAGGGGTATTTGTGTAATAAGTGAGTGAGGGGTATTTGTGTAATCTTTTTAAGTGGGGGTATTTACGTAATTTAATATTTAGTTTTTGGAGTTCATGCTTTTAAGGTAGTATAGATAGATATATACTAGTTTTCGGATATGTGTGTTGCACGTGTAATTTATCTCATTAGTATAAATTTTTTTAAACGATATAGATAATATTAACAAATGTGTGTAATGAATAATTAAAATCGAAAGAGGGAAAGTTCAAGCTCAAATTGATGAATAATTCGTGAATATCTAATGATATGAAATGTCATGAATAACCTTGAAGCTAAGGTTGATAAATATTTGCAACCTCATTTCCTTCACTACTTAAAATATCGATATAATTACCTGGTATAAAGATATTTAAATCAAAATACAGTGACATAAATTTCATTCTTGCACTGATGAATAAATATTTTTTGATAAATTTCACTCATAGATAAATTGTCTATCAATTACACAAGAGATAAAATTGTTAAGAGATAGATATATGATTTTTATGTTTATTTCAACAGACAACATATAAGCATTCCACATTTATCTAAAAGACGAAATGAATGATAAAAAGATTTTGTAAACTATTTAAGAAAACACAACAATTTCACTTATGTACTTTCAAATAGAAATTTGTTAGGTGAAAGTGTTATTGTCCAAATTATTAACAATCATCCTCCGGAAAAGGCTGTTGATGCTGATTTTGTTATTGCTGCAATGGTGATGCATTCTTAAATGCCCCATCTATTAGTAAATCGGGTCCAAAGACTCGCCGACAAAGACCTTGACATTATAAATCATCACATGTCTCATAACAATGTTCACAATCAATGCATACAAATAATATCACACGGAAGAGACAACAATTCACACAATTTAAGTCCACGTTCATGCTTTCAAGCATTTCATCAATCAATCAACAAGGTCACAATAAGGCAATTCACATCATCATGTTTATCACATAGCCTTTTTAATTTCAACCCCTCTTTATTCTTTTAGATGTATCAAGTGGACAATTTAAACCCTTCACCTTATCTCCATTACACCAACACAAGCAACGAAGAAAGTACACGAATTCTACTAGAATACGAGGCTTAGCAGATCACTTGTATTACATCAATCAACAATTACTTCAAGAGTTGAGTCTTCCCCTACTGAATCACTTCCAAGGTCACACAATCTATGCACAAGTAAATATTCACAACAAATTTCTGAAAACAACAATACCCACATCAATCCTCTTTAAAAGTGGGTCAATCAACACAAAACCCAATTCCGAAACTAAGGTTTGAATCGAAAATTTAATACTTGAAAACATTACTCAAGACTTTAGGAACTAATTAAGAAAAATCATTTCGAAAAAAAAACTTAAAATCACAATTTTACTAAATTTTTGGGTTCTTGAAAATAACCCCAAATTTCTCATTTTACAAGCTTGATTTGAACACATAAATTCATAAAAATAATGAGTAATTGAAGATTTAGAGTTAAGAATTGTTACCCAAAAGTTTTTCCTCAAAAATCTTGTCCAAATCACCACCCCAAAGCTCCCAAAACTCAAAAAATGGTGAAATAGAGCTTAAACCCCAAAATGGCGGCCAAAAGCCCCCCTCAGATGTCGCTAAAGCGACCAAGAGTTTGCTTTGCTAAAAACACGACATTGTAGAAGAGAAGCCTCATTCGCAAAAGCGAAGGTCGCTTAAGCAACATGTCACGCCCCGAGGCTACCTCCTTGACGTAACACGGGACCTAGGATCACGAGTGACCCCAAGCTAACCCTGAGTCTGACATATCATAAGCATATGAAAAAAACTAAGTAGAGCATGAACTATGCGGAAGCTAAATCAATAAATATTTGGCATGGGGACAGAACCCAAATAGTCTGAATATATTAAACATATGAAGAGTTTAGTGATAATTGACATCCACTTAACAACTCAAGTTGAATCTATTATACTATGTCTGAAAAGCCTTTAACTGAGTTTAGTTGCTGGGACATGCCCCCAGCTAACTCTAACAAAAACTGAAAATAAAAATAATGACTAAAATAAAAGCATGTCTAGTGTCCTCAGAATATGAGGACTCACCAAGGAAGATGTTGAATGTGGACTGAGAATCGATCTAAGCGTGATCTCCGGATGCTGAGTACCTGAACTTACATCATGAAAGGATGTAGCACCGAGTATGCGTCAGTACTTGGAATGTACTGAGCATGCAAGATATAGATACTAAGATGAACAAATATATATGAGCTGAACAAATCATAACTGAGCAATGACATAATATGTGCAAGAATATAAATACTGAAACATAACTGAAAATCTAAGCTGGTGACAAAATCTATGGAGCTGAACTTTGAAGAACACTATTGCTTGTTCTTGGGAGGTCTGGTCGACTTTTCTTCTTCTTTTTGCTCCAAGTTTGGATGATTTTTGGAGAATGACGGCTCTAGGTATGTCTGACTAGGTTATTAGGCTTAGATTGAGTGAAGCGACGTAGTTTAGGCATCAAACGACGTAGTTTAAGTGCCTAATGCATAGGGTTAAGGACCAAAACGATCCTTACTTAACACTGACGAGTGCTATCTACTACAGGACTGCCGAGCCGTCGTTTGAACTACCAACCATCATTTGGGGTTGTCGTTCATGCTCTGCTCGACAGGGCTTCACTAAAACAAGCATAACTTTTTACTCTGAGCTTGGATTTTAGCAAACTCGGTGGCGTTAAAAAGAGGATTCAATTATATTTAATTTGATAGGTCATGGGCCACCTAATTCATTTTGTGCTAAAAGATATGATCGTTTGAAGTTGACCCAACAACCATTTTCCTCTAAATAGCTGTTGACCCTCACCTACGGTCCGTAGGTCCAACCATGGACCGTACTGGTCGACCGTGGGTGGGATCAGAGACCATCAAAATTTGGACCTTAATGACAAAACCTCACCTACGCTCTGTGGTTCTACCTACAATCCGTGGGTGGTGCCATTGGTACTAGTACCAGTTTTCTAAAAACTAGGATTTTCTTCATTTTGAGATTCGAGGTGTTACACAACAGGACCTTCACAAAAGCGATGTTTGCAGCACCAGAAAACATAACCAACTTTCAACACTTCGAAAGAACCCTCGGGATTCGTTCGGAACCCCGTGAACACAAACCACATATGTATCAATTATACAGAACGTTCCGAACTCAATGGAACTGTCAAAACGCGAATCCAAAGTCTCTTTGACCTGACACCCATGAAAACCACAAGAAACTAACTCATGCCTAAAAAGACTAAAACAAGCTCGAGACCTCTCAAAAATCAACCAAGACCTCACCTACGCCTAAATTCATCCTCCAAATCCAACGGAACTCTCAAAATTTCAACCCGAGCATTCAAATCTCGAATGTTGACCAAAGTCAACCCAAAGGCTAAATTTTCATAAATTCACAATTTAGGACCTCAAATCCTCAAAAAGACTCGAAACCTGAACTCGACAACTCTCAGTGATCAGATTTCACATTTCAGGATTGATGGAATCAACCGAATTTCATTGCGACACTCGAAACTCCAAAAGACACTGAAAACCACTTTCTTAACAACTTAGCCTTTCAAAGTCAAAACTTACCAAATTCTCAATTCTTAACTCAAAGTTCAAAACCAACTTTTCAAAACTCAATCATAGAAGACTTGGGATCAATCACGGGAGGACAAAATGGTAAATGCACAAATATTTTCAAAAATGACCGATCAGATCGTTACATGGTGGTGATTAGTGATGGTCTTTGATGGTTGTGAATATAGTGATTGTGAATATTATCCACCCAATAATGCCTCTTAATGATATTAAGACTCTGTTCTAGATCTTAATGATTAAGACCTATTCAGACCAATTAAGTGTTTCAAATCTTAATGAAAATAAGTGCATTTAATGATCAAAATTCAAATGTCTGAACCATTCAGATCCAAACATCCATTAAATACAAACAAATGAGACTTATTTATTTAGCTCCATCAATTAGAATTTGAGTCGGGCCTCCCTTTGGGGTTTGTCGTTTGGTTCACCTATTTTTGGGTCAAACTTGGGTTTGATACAATTAAACCGAGGAGATAATGGTAAAGTCTGTGTATAATCTATCCTTTTCTAATCTTATTTTATAGAATTTTACTGAATATATTGTTATTGTTTGTTGTTATGTGTGAGAATTTGTATTATTATATAGAGTCAACATAAGATATCGTAGTAAAAACAACTTAAATTTATATTCATGATCAAATATAATTTTAATTCAAATCATTTCTAACTTTAAAAATATATATTTAAAAAAAAATACCCACAACAATTTTCATGATCAAAGTAATATTTTTCCTAGACCTTTCTCTTATGTTTTACACAAAGAACCTGACTGAAAGTGCTCTTTTTATAGAAACAAAACTCTCCCCATCTCTCTCACAAACCGCAGAAAAGCCTTTTCAAACTAGCTAAACCGGAAGAAGAGTAAACGCTCCGTCACCGGAAAACTGCCTAGGTTTCGCCGTTGAGTAATTTGTAAGATCATATAGTTGATCGCAGTATATAGTGAGTGTTTACTTGGAAGAATCGGCCATGGAGGATCATCTTCAGATTTCTCCGGCCGGAGCAAAGGCGATTCCAGGAAAAGAGCAACAAGCCGCTGGATATGGCATACTTCTGCAGATCATGATGCTTGTACTCTCCTTTGTTATTGGACATGTGCTTCGTCGTCGTCATTTCTATTATATTCCTGAAGCCAGTGCCTCTCTTTTGATTGGTATTCTTTAATTTTTTTGTATATTTTGCATTTAGGTTTATAGAATGTGAGTCTGAAAATGCCAATATGAAGTATTGTTCAATTTTCAGTCTTTTTTGCATTTCAATTTTCCCCTTTTTCTGTTCTGGGTTAATATAACGTGACTCTGAAAATGCCTAATATGAGTAGCATTTTCCATAACATAGTTCCTTTTTTCTTCTGGATATTGTTCAATTTCATCCTCCTTTTGGCTTTTTCAAATGCCAATATGAGCATGTTTTTCCATACTTTGCCATGAATTTTTCAAATTGAGGTACACTTCAACTGGAATTTGTTGGGAACTTCGTTGGATGAGTTTGCGTTTGTTGTTGTGGGTTATCGTTTCAGAACACAGTGGAAGCAGAATATTCATGCAGGTGTTATCCACTAGTTGGGAGTTCAGTTGTTGTTGGTGTGTTTAGATTATGCCAAGGAGTCTGGTTAGTTTGTTTAGATCATTGTATGTTTAGTTTGGTCTTGAGATTTAGAGAAACCTTAAATTGAGTATTAGAATGAATAGAATGCTATCATAGCTGAAACCCAATTAGTTTGGGAGTGTGACTTTTTGTTGATGTTGGTAATAGTGCACTAATCTAATGAGTGGTAAAATGCAATTTGAGTACTGTTTTGACAAGCTTGTTCAGCATTTTCCATTTACTTGACCAATTGAGGTACCCTTTAGCTTGGGGCATACTGAAACCTATGATGCTTGGATTTTCTTTTCGGCAGGTTTGATTGTTGGTGGATTGGCTAATGTTTCAAATACAGAAACAAGCATTAGGTAGTTCATTGAACTTTTATTACCATTTGGTTCTTGAAGATTTTATTTGTTTCTATGGGTTCGTGTTGCTGCACTTTTGACTCTTTCTTTTTCTCTTCTTACTTGGCAGGGCATGGTTTAACTTCCATGAAGAGTTTTTCTTCCTCTTTTTACTGCCACCGATCATATTATATCCACATTTAAATTCTTTCCTGCAGAAAATTTTCTATTGTTGTTGTTCCATACTGTAGTTAAATATTCAGCTTATTTTGGAATTTATGAACAAAAGAACTTTTCCTTGACCTTCTTTGTTTACTCAGTCAGGATTTAGTCTATCACCTGTAAGTTTTCTTCTCTTGGTACTTACTCGATATGCAACCTGCTTTTGTTTTTGCATTGCTAACATCATGGCTTTACTGATGCTGTAAGCAGAAACCGTTCTTTTCAAACTTTGGAGCAATTATCACTTTTGCTATTGTAGGAACTTTCATTGCTTCTTTTGTTACTGGCATTCTGGTGTGAGTATTGCTTGCGTCTATGATTTTCTTAGTACTATCAGTTTTCACTCTTCATATAATTGATTACTGTGAATGCAAATTTTCGCAGTTACCTTGGTGGAGTTACGTATCTCATGTACAGACTTCCATTTGTAGAGTGTCTGATGTTTGGAGCTCTTATATCGGCAACTGATCCTGTCACTGTTCTGTCTATTTTTCAGGTTAGTTTTTTTTATTGACGTTCTTTATAGTTTCAATGAACAGCTTTGCTTCCTGTATTAGACTAGTCACTTTTGACCATCTTCTCTTTTCCATTTTTATGTTTGTTTGGTTTGGTACAAACCACATACGTTGACACATAAAATCAGTAAAAAGAATCCTTCCATTATGAAAAAGGCAACTTTTTTGGTGACATCTTCACTGTTTGCACGATAATGTCATTGATCATGTTAGAGCTTAAATTCCGCGTATATGAATGCCAGGAACAATAGAGACAGAAGACGGCTGGGTAAGGAGTATGAGATATGTTAGATCAGTATACTGTCATGAATCAGAACAGGAGGGTTGCGATAGGCACTTAGTGATCATTCGTCTCATCAAGCAGACCCTTTCTGATCTAACAAAACAAATGAAAGGGACTCTGGCAGTCCCGTACCATCAGATAAAATTATAAGGAAAACTGTACCAAGTCTCGAACTTGGACTGAGCGCCTAATCATATCATAAATCGGTCCACTAGGGACAAACCACAACATACTAGTCAACTTGTCCACTGTCAGAGGACGCAGGGCATCTAACCGAAACATATAACTGAAAAAGGGACGCAATTTAAAATTATAAGCAAAATAAGATAGACCCTTACAAACGAAGTGAGATGCTTACACTGATCATGAACATGCTCAAACATCTGGTTCTATGTCTGCCTCTATATCTGTACGAGAAGTAAGAGGTGAGTCATCTAGACCTGTAAGCTTTACCGACTGTCCCTAAAACACTGACACAGGTATTTGAAGAAAGTGTGCATGCGTGAACGGCGTTGTAGATGAAAGCAAATGCAATTGATGCTGAATTGAACTGAACCGTGCAGGAATGATTAACTGAAAACTTCAACTCACACCCCTGGTTCCTGTTTGAACTGCATGAATGCATATGTAACTATGAGATTATAACTGGGGAGGGTTCTATCAAGAATCTGTCTTATCTCATGATGTCAACCTCATAGTAGAGCAGTACTGTACTTGAGTTGGGACTACTAGCAAGCCCTGAATTAGCCGTTATCTGGTTGTGTAGCTGGACATAGTCTAATGGAAAAAATATAATCCACACTTGTACGTGTGGTTTGGGATGGCACCACTCACTGGTTGATACAAACATCCACTCAATCCTTCCGTCGCCTCCCATAATGCAACTACTATCCTCATCCTTAATTCTGAGATACTGTAAACCAATACAGAAACATATGCATATATATGAAGCTGAAATATATAATAATGCAACTTTGGCAACACATGTTGTTAGAATATAAATAGGTTTATACAATCCTGTTAGAATAGGAATAGGTTTATACAATTCTATTAGAATAGGAATAGGTTTATACAATCCTATTAGAATAGGAATAGGAATAGAAATAGACATAGGAATACTAAATAGTATCCTACTTGGTAAAGGATTGTATTGTAGTGTCTATAAATAGGGTCTTAATGTAATAATTTAAAAACAACAACAATTCAATAATATTCTTTTCCTATATTTCTCACATGGTATCAGAGCTTCTACGATCTTGGTAGAAAATCAAAGAGCTTCCGCTGCCGGCAGGTGGCTATTACCCATATATGTTGCCCATCTGGCCAATGATTATGTTAGCAAAAGTTGGGTCACCGTGTATCTTTCATGTGACTATTTTCTCATATCTAATTTGTGTAGCACTGTGCCATCATTCCAGTGACTACTTTCTTATATCTAATTTGTGTAGCAGCGTGCCATCATTCGGTGACTACTTTTTCATAATTAATTTGTGTAGCACCGTGCGATCTTTCCGGTGACTACTTTTTCATATCTGGTTTGTGTAGCACTGTGCCATCATTCCAGTGACTACTTTTTCATCTATAATTTGTCTAGCACTGTGGCATTCTTCTGATGACTACCTTTTTTTGCATATCTGATTTGCGTAGCACCGTGCATCTCTTCGGACTATTTTTCATATTTAATTTGTGTAGTACCGTGGTTTTTTTCAAACTATTTTCTCATATCTAAGTTGCATAGCATCATGCGTCTTTTCAGTGACTCCTCAGATTTGATTTGCATAGTTCCATTCGTCTTTCCGGTGACTCCTCAAATCTGATTTGCGTAGGGTTGTGCCATCATTCCAACCCTACCCGTATAATTTTTCTTTTACAGTAGGATCGTGCCATCATTCCGACCCTACCCATATTATTTCTCTTTTTCAATGGGGTCGTTCCATTAATTCGAACTATCCTATATAATTTCTATTTTCTAGTTGGGTCGTGACATCATTCTGACCCTACCCATATAATTTTATATCTTGGATTGTGACCACTTTTAGCCATCAAATCTAATACTCCGGCATATGAGCATGTTCCGACCAGTTTTTCGGTGACTTGTTTAATATTGACTCGTCTATTGATTCCAACATGATCCATATACTTTATACTAGATTTTGAGCACTTGCAACGTCCGCTGCATTGTTAAGAAGTCTATATGAAGCAACCACCTAATTTTGTTGCTCGGAGGGGGGTTTAGTAGCCTTGTATGTTGATTATGTAAGTCACTCTATGGTTTGAAACAGTCTTTGCAAGCTTAGTTTGGGAAGTTCCAACACTGTAATTTTATCACTCTGTGTTTTATCGGCATTACGCATCAAATTCAGTATTTCATGAGAAGACCAAGCACATTGATATTGATTGTCAATTTTGTGAAGTCGAGTGATCAACTTGCTGATATCTCACCAAGCCCCTCATCGGTCCTCGTGTTAATTACATTTGTAACAAGCTAGGTACATGAATTGTATGCACTAGCTTGAGGTGGAGTGTTAGAATATGAATAAGTTTATACAATCCTGTTAGAATGGGAATAGGTTTATACAATTCTATTAGAATAGGAATAGGTTTATACAATCCTATTAGAATAGGAATAGGAATAGAAATAGAAATAGGAATACTAAATAGTATCCTACTTGGTAAAGGATTGTATAGTGTCTATAAATAGGGTCTTAATGTAATAATGTAAAACCAACAACAATTCAATAATATTCTTTTCCTATATTTCTCACACATGTATTGCATCAAGTATTAACTGAAGCTCAATTGATCTTAATTTTAACTCGCAACTATGTAGAAGCCCGTCCCTACATATAAATGGCTGCCCAATTCACTATCACGACAATCATACAATTCATCAAATAGGGTTTGGTGTTTTTTTTTTTTTTTTGATAACCGAGAAATCCATCTATGACCCGCCCTTTGGACCAATCACAGCCTTCTAAACTCGGTGGATAATGGGCCCGCCCCTCTACCCTTCTCCACTTAAATACCGGGCTTCGCTTTGCATGGAATAGGGTTTGGTGTTATGAAGATTTAATATAGAAGACAATGTGTATTATCAAAAAATAAAAAATGTAGAAGACAATGCCTTATGGAGGAAGGTGATTATCCAAAATATAAACAGCAAGGTAAATGGATCACTAAGAAAGTCAATTCTTCATATGGAACTTGCACATGGAAAGTTATCAGGAAACACTGGGAGGAATATGCTTTAAACATTGGGTTTACAGTAAGCAATGGAAGGAAAATATCTTTTTGGAGTGAAAACTGGTTAGGGCCTGGTCCTTTCAAAGATCTACTCTCTGATTTATTTTGTTCAACTACACCTGAGGCTACTATTCAGGAGACATGGATCTCTGAAGGATTGAACTTTTCTTTCAAAAGAGTGTTAAATGACTGGAGGTTGGAAGGATGGCTGAAATGGTGAAGACATTGGACGTTTGCCAGTGTAGGGGTGGGCTGAAGCGTAGGAGTGATGATTTCCTAAGTTCTGATGGTTTAAATTTATCAAGGTCATCCCTCATACTTGTTTGCTGTTTTTTTTTTTGTTTTTTTGATGAACGTGGTGTCTAGGCCAGTTTTCGTGCACCTCGATTAATTCCACGGTATACCTGCCACCTCCCACCAGCAACAGGTGCCAGGTAACTCTGTCCTCCAAGGCTAGGACAGATGGGAAGGATCACCTAATGTTTTTTTATCTAGTTGAGTTTTGAACGTTAGACCTCAGGGTTCTCAACCATTTCATTGACCACTAGGCCACACCCTTTGGTGCACTTGTTTGCTGATTTTCTTCAGTACAAAATTCCTCTTTCTTGATACCGATTTGGTAGTGTCATGCTTATCAGGTTTTACCCTTAAAACCTCTAGGTGACAGCTAGTCATCCTTTTATGAAAAACCTATATGGATAAATTTAGTAGAGTGGTTTAGAGAACAAGAAAATCAAAAAGCCTATATACTTCGGTATTCGGTTACCGAATACCGAAACCGACGATCGAAATTTTGAAATTTACTCTCGAATATCTTTTCATTTACTGAATATCAAATCACCAAATTTTTCAGTCCGGCTCGGTAATTCGGTGATATATGCCCACCCATATTTCCAGGATATCAGGAATTCGGAGGATTTAGCTACACTGAAGGGATGAAACAACAAAAGATTGTCAGTTAGCTCTGGCTCTGCATATTCCCAACTCTCAAAACCAACTCAAGCCCCAAAATGGCTTTTGGAAGTTTATCTGGAAAACCTAAGCTCCATTCTAGGTGACATGTTTCATTTGGCTTGTTAGGGAAGCCTATTTGGATCATGAAATAATACAGAAAAGGGTATACAACTGAGCTCCGGCTACTTTTTTGTCAAGATAAAGAAGAGAGCAACACTCATCTTTTCATGCACGACCAAGGCGACTGACATGTTGTGTAGTTATTTCTTGCCTTAACTGAGACACAATGGGTAATGGCAAGGAGCTCTAAGGATCTACTGTGGTGATGGAACACCAATAAAACAAAGAATAGACATAAGAAGTGGTAGATACTTGAATGCTTTGAAGACAGATGAAACTCTCTACGGGAAGATAAAGATGAATTGTTTAGTGCTTTACTATTTTTGGTTTAAACAAGAATGTCTAGAAAATATAGGATCCATCTTTAATGTCCTAGATTACATATAGAGAGTTTTGTTTATCTTCCTATTGTAATCCCTTTTGATCTGTGTATCTACACAACTTGTGTAAGTATCATTGATATATATATATATATATATATATATTGTTTACCATGTAAAAAAGAATATAAAAAATTGGGGATGTTTCTGGCGAAGATACTTTTTATTGAGAATTAGTACTATTGTATTCTTTTTTTTTTTTGATAACCGAGAAATCCGTCCTTCTAAACTCGGTGGATAATGGGCCCGCCCCTCTACCCTTCTCCACTTAAATACCAGGCTTCGCTTTGCGTGGTGTGGGGCTTGAACCTGCGACCTAAGCCACAAATCCTCCACCTTTTGCCACTCGAGCTAGGCCTTGGGGGCACTATTGTATTCTTCAGCATTGAGAATGCTGGCCACCATAAAAAACATGTTACAAAGAAAGCCGACTCTAGCTGGTAAGTAGCCAATCTATCCAGAATTCACAACAATCATTGTGTCTTTTCCAAAAGTTGTAATACTCTTCCAGAAATGGGTCTGGAATAGTAATGCGCTGAATCTAGTTAAGTTTCATTTTTTTCTGGAGCAATAGTTTGTCTATTCTTTTCATCCAGAAGAACCAAAGTAGATGCTTGGGGGTGATCACCCTTATTTTCCTCTATGTAACCTTGTTATTGTGTTTCCAGGGTAGCCGTACCTCTTGTGACAGATCTATCACAGTCCATTGATTCACTATCACCAAATAGTGAACATCAGTGACCAACCTGTCTAAACACCACAGGAAGCAATACCAACGACCTATTCAAGTAGCTAAAGACAAAATATAGAAATTTAAAACATAAGTTATTTTCATATATGTGGAGAACTTTCCCATACATGTTCTGCTCTTGAGTTGGATAAGGATTAGCAAGGTAGATCGCTTGCAATTTAGGTCAGGTTCCATCAGACCATCACTACCTTAAAAAAGGAAATAGCTGTGTCATTGTTTTAATCTTCTCTGTCAGCTTCTTGTCATTTGTTGGTTGAAATTATTTGCATGATGCCAATTTAGTGGGTTTAGGTAGTATTTCTGATAGCATTGACAGAAAAATATCTTGTGTTTGACAGAATGCTTGGATATAGTGTTGGTTAATAGAGTAACTTGAGTTTTGTGCCTCCACATGACTGCTCTTTGGGTATTTTAGATGATGCTACGCCACAGCTATAAGTTATGCGTTTATCATAAACCAGGTATATATACAACAACAATAAAAAAATAACTCCCCAATCCCAAACATGTTGGATCGACTATAAGAATCCTAATTTACTATGTCGCTCCATTTAAGCTCATCTCAGGCAAATAAACTAGGATATATAATCCAAAAAATTTAATAGATCATACCTCGTTGAGGGAGATACGCAAATCGAAGAGGAGAGTCACAGTTGCTGAGGAAAACTCAATATTAACAAGACATGACTTTGAAACCTTGCGGTTTCAATAGAAAAGATTTAAGAGTGCAACATTGGAGAAAGGAAAGAGGGAGAAGTTGTTTGGTTTTGCCATGGTCTATCACCACTCTGTCATTGGAGGTTGAATATCAGATCTGTTGGGTATTTTCATTTATTGTTTGACAATCAATCCCTTTGCCAACTTATGTGGCTTTTCATAATTTTCAAATTGATATAGGTAGGTCTTAACTGTGTCATCATTGGCTAAGCTTTGCTGTCCTTTTGTTGAACGCGTTTGTTTCTTTGACATGATTGTAGGAGCTTGGCACAGACGTGAACCTATATGCTTTGGTGTTTGGAGAATCTGTTTTAAATGATGCAGTAAGTCCTACTCATTCTTTTATGTGAAAGGTTGGCGTTTCGCTATGTCGTTTACTTGTTTTCCTATATATTGGGATTTTAAGTTGTGTATATGCATTCTTTACCAAAAAATATTTATGTATTGCATTTTGTATATTTATTTCTTTGTTTTTCTTTGTATGCTGCACACTTGGAAGATGGCAATTTCCTTGTACAGGTTAGTATACGCGTGCTTAATTGTTGCACTGGTATTGATATTCAAGGAGCATCTGCACATACAAATAGATCCAGATGGATTGACAATCAAGAACTGGATTGTTTTGTAGGACAATGTCACTGGTCAGAAGCCACATGTCAACTGATCAGAATTACTTCATGATAACCATCCGATTTGTTGAAACTTTTATGGGATCCCTGTCAGCTGGTTAGTATTTTGTAACATTTAGTTTTTTTCCTCATCTTTCTTCACTCAGTGAAAGCTAGTGTTGGTATAAGAAAGAGAAGGTCAAGCAGGTGTTGTTTTAAGGGAATTTTTTTTTAAAACTATTCAAATTATGTCATTTTCTGGAAAATCCTGAGAGGATGCTCTCTTTTCAAGCAGTCTGAATATATTTCAGTTGTAACTGCTGGAGCCCAGAAATTTATCCATGGAAAAAAAAGGGAACTGCTGGAGTTAGTATCCATATACTTACTTTTGTTCTATAAGAGCACGATTTTTTTTCAATAGTTTGACTTGAATTTGTTTTTCAAATCAACTAACAACCTACTGCTTTGATTCTACAGGTGTTGGAGTTGGATTTGTTTCTGCTTTGATATCCTTCATGTTTTACTTTCTTCCAGCAGTGCATCTTTCTCGCATTTTGTATGCACAGAAAAAATGAACCAGGAAGTGTTACCTCCTTAGTGATTTCTAACCAAAATTTGTAGGTCTTCTAAAGATTACGGTGCCTCTATAATTACTAACTTTTCGAGGCACCATGATTCTTATTTAATAAGTTTAAAGGTTCTATTATATATAAATGTGCATTTGATGCTTTCTAGCTCATAAAGTGTTGTGGTGCCTTGACTTCACACACCTTTTCAAATATGCTGGCTTGGATATTGACAAGTAAGTCAAGTATTTTGTAGTTTTTTGCACCATCTGCTTCTCACTGATGATATTGATGGCGTTTCTGCTAATTCTGTTGTCAGTCTTCAGAACTTGGAGAGCTGTTTGTTTGTCCTCTTTCCATATTTCTCGTAAGTAACTACATTAGATTCTCACTTTTTTACATTCTATCTTGGTTTTGTGCCTAACATGTATTTTATCATGAACCATCATCTTCCAGATATATGCTAGCAGAAGGACTTGGTCTCTCTGGCATAGTGTCTATATTGTTCACTGGAGTCGTAAGTTTTCATCTGCATTTTCTCTTTTTTTTTTTTTTTTTTTTCATTTTCTCTTCCTACTAGATGTGCTTAGTACTTCTGGATTGTATTTTAGGTTATGAAGCGCTATACGTACCCAAATTTATCAGAAAGTTCACAGCGATTTGTGTCGGCGTTTTTTCATTTGATATCATCTTTGGCTGAAACTTTTGTGTAAGTCGGGCATTCCAGTTTCTGAGGATTTGTGATATTTTGTTCCCATTTTTGTTAAATAACTCCAGTAAGGCTTGTTTTTGTTTAACGTGCAGATTTATATATATGGGATTTGATATCGCGATGGAGAAACATAGTTGGTCCCATGTGGGATTTATCTTCTTCTCAATTGTATCCTTAACATGTAGCCTTCTTTATATATTGTAACTTGTTCGTTAATATTTTTTTGAATCAAACGTTTTTGCCTTAACTTCTTGTTCGCCCCAGCTGTTCATTGTGATTGCGAGGTATGTTTGCTAATCTGTTTCTTGTTCTCTGGGATTACACTTGGTTGCACGATTTTATCCCAACCTCATTGTACCAATGCCTATGTTGCTCTATGTATTCCCCGTATTTTGGTTTAAATTATGGATGGAATGATCTCAAGGTTGTAAATCCATAATTGCTAATCTTTTTCCTCTCTTTCATTAAGGGCTGCCAATGTGTTTGGTTGTGCATATTTGGTCAATCTTGTACGACCTCCACACCAAAAGATACCAGCAAAACATCAAAAAGCACTCTGGTACAGTGGTAAGTGGTGAAGAAATTATTTTTTCAGTCTATGTTTTGGTTTTTTCAATTTTATTTGAGCTCATTATTAATGTGGATGTCAAGGACTTCGAGGCGCCATGGCTTTTGCCCTTGCTTTGCAGTCAGTCCATGATCTTCCTGAAGGACATGGTCAGACAATATTCACTGCTACCACTGCCATTGTTGTATTGACGGTAGGCAAACTTACTCGAGTTTTGATTTAATTTCTTGTTGATGGCTATATGCATGAATAAACTTTCCTGAAATCAAGCAGCAAAGAGAAACTAATCGAAATAAACTGACTCTACTGTGGTTGAGAAACTGTTGATAGGATGAGTACGTAGATGCAAACATTGAAGTCTGATTAGCAGCTGCAAAGATTTCCTCCTGTGCTAATTGCAAGCATTAGATTAGCTGGTCAAAAACTTCTATTGTGCCTCTTTTAATAAATGAAATTGGGTAAAAATTATTTTTCTACCATCAAGTTTTTCTAGGCCTATGTATCACCAAATAACAAAAGCTCAGTTCTTTTACTGCACATAATGAACTGAGAGATTCTGTCATTAGACCTGTATCATGTATATCTATCTCCCTATTGCATAATGCTAGCAAAAGTATACATCTAAATTTTGTCTGAGAATGCGCTAGTTCTTCTTCAAAAAATTCTCTGGTTCCACTCTTTCCATATCATCCACCAAATGGCTGCAGGGATGATATTCAGTGTTCCATATCTCCTATTTTGGTTTCCTATGCGCTCCTGAAACCAACACTGCTCTTTGGTACTTCTTGGCATGCACCACTGAAATTCTAGTTGGTTCAGCATCAAGTCCCAATAATCTCTTGTCTGTCTGCAGTGGATGAATAGATAATTCGTTGGCCTTTGATAAAGAATCGATGGAAAACTGCTCATATCCTAACTCAAAAGGCACACATCTGTTACATATAACAATTCCTCTCCTTTGTAAGTGTTGTGTTGGAAATGCTTCAGTGCTACCTGCCATATCAAAGATTCCAAATAAGCTTCCATGGACCTGCATTTGCATTGCTGGACAGGAACCTGTATGCTGAACTGTGAAATGGCTTTTTCTGCTTTACATATCAAATAGTCTGGATTCTGGAATGCTTGTGTTATTTGAGTGTAGCTGATGTGCTGGATTAGTTGGCATATGCTCTCTAATTTACAATCATTGCAGTGTCTCCTGATTGGGATGTCCTGTCCTTATGTTAGCCATATTCTGCAATTACAGCTGTTGGGTTCCACCAGCCTGAAAATTTCAGGGGACTGTTCCTTTAGGGGACAATGGCCTATCCATGCCTCAAGAAGAAATGTATTTTCTTGTCATCTCCTACTTTAAACTCTTTTCTACCTGTAAGCTTCTCCCATATTGGTCTAATCTGATAGACATGTTTACTTAGTCATCCATCGCTTCCCATTTCATATTTTTCTTTTACCACTTCTCTCCAGAGAACTCTTTTTGGTAAATCTCCATAGCTGTTTAAACAGAAGAATTTGGTTGTATACTCCTTGATGCCTTTATTCTCAGCCCCCCTTCTTTTCTGGCTGCTGTGGTAGTATTCTCTTCTCCCTGTTGCCCTGCTATGAAAATTCCCCTCAGTTTGTCAGTTTTTTCTCTACCTTTTTAAGCATTATGAACATGGACAAGGTGTAAGTTGGCAGCACATCCAGCACAGAATATATGAACACCAATCTATGTCCACAAATATTTTTATTTTCAAATCGCCAATTTCCTTTCACATTTTTCCAAGACTCGTTCTCAAATATTTTCAGCTTTGAAATTATTGCCCTGTGGCATGCCAAGGTTTTAGATTCTTTGCAGCCTAACATCTGTGAGTCCCTGTATTGTTATCTACTTCGTTGTCTGGAATAGATGGCTTTTTGATAAATTTATGTGCAGCTTAGTTTCCCCTTCAAACAGAAGAATTAACACAAAAGAATTTATGTTCCTCCTAGAGTGTCATCTGCATATAAAATGTGAGACATGTACAAGTTCGAGTGCCTTCTTACCCAAGCCGAGAAGCCCATTCTCCAGCTTCTTGGATAGCCACCTTTGCCATTGTTGAAGAGTCCCATGTCGGATGAAAAAGGGATGGGTACATCTCCTTATATGGACTTGGGCAATCCTCCCCGCATGAGCTAGCTTTTGGGGTTGAGTTAGGCCCAAGATCCATTTCTTTACATGGTGTCAGGGAAGGACCCACCCCAATTATTGTGTACCAATGTTGGGTGTTGTAGTAAATCGCCCATGAACCAGATGCCCAGCCCTAGGCATGAGGTGGGATATTGAGGAGTCTCACATCGGATGAAAAAGGGATGGGTGATCTTCTTGTATGACTTGGCAATCCTTCCCTCGTGAGCTAGCTTTTGAGGTTGAGTTAGGCCCAAAATCCATTTCTTTATGGACATAGTGCTTATGCCTTCCATAACCAAAATA
The DNA here is from genome assembly GCA_029582685.1 of Solanum piurae. NCBI lineage: Eukaryota > Viridiplantae > Streptophyta > Magnoliopsida > Solanales > Solanaceae > Solanum > Solanum piurae. The sequence continues at coordinate 29,348 of JAJOOO010000214.1, read as the reverse complement.
AATAAAAAGGGAGATAATGGGTCACCTTGAGTCAAACCCCTGCTAGAAGAAAAGAAAGAAGCCTACGGGTTCACCATTCACCAAAACTGAGAAACTTCATTGCCGAAATGCAGCTCCTACTCTAACTGCTCCAGTCCCAAATCCCATATCTTTGATAAAGTTAATATCCCAATGGACATGATTATATGTTTTGTCTATGTCTAGTTTGCAGAATAATCTAGCTTATCTATAAGATCACACATTCGTTTGCGATTAGGACTAAATCACAGATCTGTCTCCCCTTGATAAATGCCGATTGTGTGTCTGCCACCACCTATGATATTACCCTTAAATTCTTTCCACCAGTAGCTTCGCCAAAATCTTGTAAAAAATTCTACAAGGCTGATTGGTCTGAAGTCTTTAAGCTGGCTAGCACCATTCTTCTTTTGCATATACATGTGACTTATGCATTCTTCTTTAGAAGACATTTAATTATAATCTTGTTATCATGGGGTACGATAAATTCTTATTAAAATCTGTACTGATTTGTCTCTACCGCGGTTTAGCTATTTGGAGTTGTTGTGTTACATAGTTCAAGATTTCTACAAAGTTCACCTTTTATGCTCCAATATATTAAGTTTGGGCGTAAATTTTTGTTGGATGTAGTATGTACTAGAAATTATCCAGAATGAAGTTGAGATTTTAGCCTTTAGTTTCCTCCTCCCATGTAATTGTAGATTAAGAACCTTGTGTTGATGTCTACTAAGGTCATACCATATTCAAAGCTGTACAGTAAATTCCTTGATCGGCAGCTACTAGTGTATAAACTATGTAGACCTTTTCGTGGCGGGTGCTTTGAAGAATAAAGGGTATTTGCAAGAACAACAGTAGTTCAGTCTTAGAGCCAAATATCCTTACACTATCATTATCTTCAACCAACTCTAAGGACTCGTCACCTGACATGCGTGTTAATAACGACTAAGCTTAAAAAACAAATTATTCAATAATGGCTAACCTTAATTCGAACTAGTCAATATCGCCCATATTGATATTTTGCTTCCATTAGGCTTTTTTTTTGCCAAGTTCTCAAGTAAAGAAGTTGTGTAGGTCTTTTGAGGTAACTTTTCTCTATCTAATATTAGGTCTACTTTGTCATTTATAACACATTCAATCATCATGGTGACTATACATTTGGAGGTCTACATAGGAAATGACAAAAACCATGCCACACTATGTTCTTCCAATTTTTTTCCCTCAATATGCATTAAGGGGCCATCTGGTTACTGCTTAGAGTTATGCATGTATTAGTTATGTGGAGTTCAATTATGTAGGGTTTAATTATGTAGAGTTTAAAGAAATTAGTGTGCTAATTCTCAATTCCAAAATGTTTAGTGAGCTAATATTTATTATACCCATTAAAATAAATAACTATCTAACTAACATGTTAAAATTAAATAAATACCAATAGCTAAAAACATAGAAAGTAAATAACAAATAACTAAAAGCAATTAAGTAATTTGTATTGTATATGATTAAGCAATTAACAAGACAAAAAAATCCAAAGAATTTTTTAAAAGTAAATAGCAGTTTATGTTGATGATATTGTTATCACTTACAATGATCAAGATGGTATCACTAATTTGAAGCATCATCTCTTTAAGTATTTCTAGAAAGACCTTGATAGGCTGAAGTATTTTCTAGGTATTGAGGTTGCTAAGTCTGGATAGGTATTGTTATTTCTCAACGCAAGTATCCCTTAGACATTCTTGAGGAGACAGGAATGATGGATATAGACCCATTGACACACCTATGGATCTGAATGTTAAACTCCTTCCAGAACAAGGTGAGCCACTCAGTAATCCTAAAAGGTATAGACGGTTGGTTAGAAAGTTGAATTATCTCACAATGACTAGACCTGACATCTCTTTTCCTATGAGTGTTGTAAGTCAGTTTATGACTTCCCCTTGTAATAGCATTGGGATGTAGTTCATATTCTGCGATATATAAAGTCAGCTTTTGATAAAGGACTACTCTTCAAAGATCAAGGCCATGAGCATATCATTTGATATGCAGACACTGATTGGGCAGGATCTCCCTCTGATAGACGTTCTACATTTGGTTGTTGTGTTTTAGTAGGAGGTAATTAATTGTCGTGGAAGAGTAAGAAATAGAGTGTGGTTGCTCGATTTAGTGCAAAAGCAGAATATCGAGCAATGGTTGTAACGACTTGTGAGCTAGTTTGGATCAAACAGTTGTTGAGAGAACTAAAATTTGGCTAAATCAGACAGATGGAACTTGTGTGTGATAGTCAAGCTGCTCTTCATATCACATCAAATCTAGTGTTTCTTGAGAGGACTAAGCACATTGAGATTGAGTGAACCTTTGTCAGTGAAAAGATACTCATAGGAGATATTGTTACAAAATTTGTGAAGTCAAGTGATCAACTTGCAAATATCTTCACCAAGTTCCTCACTGGTCTTCATATTAATTACATCTGTAACAAACTAGGTATATATGATTTGTATACATCACTTTGAGGGGGAGTGTTTTAATAGGAATAATATATAATATCCTACTTGGTAAAAAATTGTATTGTAGTGTCTATAAATAGGATCTCTGAATAATAATATAGATACACAATTCAATAATATTTCCTCCAATATTTCTCATAGTCTTATTCCTAGTTACCAAATTCCCCCTTTTTCTCTAGAATGTTGCTTCGTCGTCTCTGGTTCTAGTTTTTTGTTGGTTACCAATATAATAGTTTACATACTTACCATTGTTTTTAAGTAAATAAACAATAAGAAAAAAGAAATCAAGGTTAGTTTGATCCTTTAGGTGTTTCATCCTTGTAAAGCTAATCTCATAGAAGTTATCCCACGTTGGATCCTATTGAAAGAATACTGCCATTGCAAGGTGAGAGAAAAGAGGGCATCACAGACGAGGATGACAAAGTAAGGGTGGAGGAGGCACTCATTAGACGGGGATGACAGTCACACTTTCATGAACTCTTGAACGAAGAAGGAGACAGATGCATCATGCCTGGGGATTTGGAGCACTCAGAGAGACACCATGATTTTGGATGTTGTAGGTGTATAAAGAGGTGGAGAGTAAGGGAAGAGCAACCGGGCCGGATGAGACCCCGATGGAATTTTTGAAGAGTGCAGGCAAGGTTGGTATGGAGTGGCTAACTGGGTTGTTTAATGTCCATTTTTAGGACGACGAAAATGCCCAAAGAATGGAGGTGGAGTACAATGATTATGTTGTACAAGAACAAGGGTGACATCTATAATTGCAACAACTATAGGGTAAGCTGTTAAGTCACAATATGAAAGCTTGAGAGAGGGTGGCGGAGGTGAGGGTGAGGGTGAGGGGTGTGAAAATATCCCTGAACCAGTTCGAATTCATGCTTGGACATTCAACTGCAGAAGCCATTCATTTGGTAAGGAGGTGGTGGAGCAATATAGAGAGAAGAAGAACTTGTACATCGTGTTCATTGACTTAGAAAAGGCTTACGACAAAGTTTCAAGGAAGGTTTTATGGAGATGCTTGGAGGCTAGAGGTGTACATGTGGAATACTAAAGGCAATTAAGGACATGTACGATAGCACCAATTGGGATCAAACCTTAGCCTGTTTTATTTGCCTTGGTGATAGATGCATTGACGTGATAAATTTAAGGTGAGGTGTCATAGTGTATATTATTTGCAGATGAAATAGTTCTAATTGATGAGACTTGCGACAGAGTTAACGTTGAGCTAGAGATTTGGAGACATACCTTGGAGTCGAAAGGGTTCAAGTTGAACAGGACCAAGACAAAATACTTGGAATACAAGTTAACTGACATAATACATGAAGTAGATATGGAAGTGAGGCTTGAGACAGGTCACCCAAAGGAGAGGAAGTTTCAAGTATCTTGAGTTTATGATCCAAGGGAATGGAGAGATTGATGAGGATGTCACTCTCTGCATTGGTGCAGGGTGGAAGAAATGGAGGCTTGCATTCGTAGTTGTGTGATAAGAAAGTGTCATCAAAACCTAAAGATAAGTTCTACAAAATGATAGTTAGGCCAACTATGTTGTAGGGACGGAGTGTTGGTCAGTAAAAAACTCTCACGTTCAAAAGTTGAAAGTTGCGAAAATAAGGATGTTGTGATAAATGTGTGGGCATGCAAGGAGAGATAAGGATTAGACAGGACATTCAAGACAAAATGAGAGTGGCTTCAATAGGAAAAGATGCGGGAAATGAGACTGAGTTATTTCGGGCTTGTGAAGAGGAGATGTTCAGATGCCCAGTGCTGAGGTGTGAGGGTTGGCTATGGATGGTTTCCGAATAGGTAGAGGAAGACCGAAGAAGTATTAGGGGGAGTCGAGAGGTGATTAGACAGGACATGACACAATCTAACTTATCGAGGACATGACCTTAGATAGAAGGTTGTAGAGGATACACATTAAATAGAAGGTTAGTAGGTAGTAGTGTGTTGTTTTGTTATCCAACAACACCTCTACCTCTTGAGGTAGGGGTAAGGTCTGTGTACACTACCCTTCCCAGACCCCACTTTGTTGGATTATACTGGGTATGTTGTTGTATTATATCATTATGTTGGTATTGCTCATACCGGAACTGAGTCCAATATAAAATTTAGTGAACTTCAGGACTATTTTCTTATTCCGGGTTACCAAATTCCCCTTCTTCTTTAGAATGTTGCTCCATGATCTCTGGTTCTAGTTTTTTGTTGGTTTCTTATTAAGTTTGTCAATTAACATAACATTGCTATCACATGCAAAAATGGCCTATATTATTCTTATGCTTGTTTGGCTGCTTCATACTTATCATTCATGACATTATGTGTTTGATAGGAATTTATTTCTTCTTCAACATCCACCACAAGGACTTCTTCTCTAGGCCATCAATATCATGTGAAGATCTTTCTCCTCTTCCTGCAAACTGTGATTAATCTATTTTGCAAAAATATAGTCTCAAGATCTACCGCGTAGCCTAAGTTGGTTCTCTGTCAGCCTCTAATTCTTCCATGTCTACGCCTTAACAGTTTTTCTAGAAGTGTTTCATCATATGACTCCGAAATTTGCAACTTATATAATTTTGAATAGCTCCGTTAGTCTTGTGTATTTGGACAAGTGCTTCTTCTCTAGTCGTTTGGCATCTTTCCACTCCTTTGATATAACATCGAATAGTTCTACTCCAACCTCTCCAAGGAAATCTTTTCAAACTTTCGTTAGGTACCATTTTGACCACAGGTTATGCTAACCTCATATTTCTTGGTGCTTACTTCTAATTATGAGTGTAGCTACAATTTTCATTTTCCACGGATGTATAAAAAAATCTATACAGTTCTTATGACCCTCATTATGCATGTGTTAGATAAAAGAAAATAATGGTTTAAGTTTAACATTTCACACCAAAAGGCTTCTGAAGACATCACATTGCATAGTGAATTAGAGAACTCTATATTGGATGAAATCAGAGAACTTTATCACGGAACAAGAAAAAGTTGATTAGAAGACACAAACTGATGGTGAATAATGTCTCTGTTCTGCTGAAGCCATGCACTCGTACATTTTCTGAAACTACTGTCCTTCATGTAAACTTTCTCCTGAGATCCTAGTGAAACCCCAAAACTTTATATTGCAAAAAGTGGGTTTGACAATTCACATGTGTCATTCTACAATCATAATGTTTCAGAGTAAAGTTTGCCAATAGATGGTTTTTACTTAGCATGCACGTAGCTGAATATTACTACTTCGAAAATATTTACAACGAACCGAAGTTTTTTGTTGCTCTAGAATATTTCACTTGGATTACAGTTGCTCCTTTCTAACTGTTCTTCCTCCATACTGGATGGATGATCTCTTCCACAATATATGATATAATCTGATCAAATTCCGTCTGCAACTTTTCAGGTTTTGATTATTGGAGGATCAACAGGAACCATGCTAGAAGCTTTGGAAGTTGTGGGTGATGGTCAATCTGGCTCCATGGATGAAGTAAGTGCATTAGCCAAGCTGTTTCCCAACTTTGTAATAAGTTACAATGTTTTGCTCAGTGCACTAATTCTTTCTCCTGCTGTTTTCTGATTTTCAGACTTTTGAGGGGAACAATGGATATATAGCTCCTTCTTATAGTGATGAATCTTATGATGGTGAACCGTCATCAGGGAAAAGGTTCAGAATGAAACTTAAGGAGTTCCACAAGACGTAATGTTCTTTTGCTTGTGGCACAATGTCAAGTGTTGGGTGATTTAAATCTTGGTGTCTTAATGTTTTTTTTAGCTTTCCACCCGGTGTCCGGTACCTACATTGTTCTCCTTAATGTTATCAAGTCATCCCAGCTAACTAGCTAACTGGGTAGATCACTGCTGCGAGACGCAGGTTGTCTCATCTTTTAATGCATTTAATTGTTTTCTCCAGTACTACTTCGTTCTCAGCATTGGACAAAAACTACCTCACTCCATTCTTTACTACTCAAGGTGGAGACGAAGATGAAGGTAATTCTTTCAACATGCTAGTTACCATTTACCTACTTTGCTTGTTGTGCTCATTATATTGTCTAATCATGTATACAGTTGTGAACTCGATAAGCTCATGCAATATGACTTATTTTTTTCTGATACACAGATGAGCCAATTATGCACAGCTCCAGAAGAGCCGGTTATGACGGCCACTGACTTTCAAATAGCACAATCAAAATTTCAAGATGACAAGATAAGTACGAATGACATTTTGCTGCAAAGATAAAATCAACTTCAAGTATACTCAGTGGACAATGAGTGGCTTGTTGATTGCAAGTATGCATCAATTATGACGAGAAGTTTAGATTCTTTAGTGGTACAAAGAATAACGGGTGGCAATTCAGTATAGGAAGTTTAGGATTTAGCATACCTAGCAAAGCAAAATCATCTGATATCCCTTGTATATGAATGTTCAAAGCCAGGATTAGGAACGGAAACAGAACTCCAAGTGGCTTCTATATGCATGCTGAAATGGCGATATGATTCGCTGATCTTTAGCTTTTACGAATTAGTGTAAAGTAATTGCATTTTCCACTAAGCTTGAAGAGTGTTGCTTCGTGCAGCCCATTTTATCAGCTTCATTTTCACAAGCATTATGGATCATTACAGCCTTGAATTGTCTGTTTTAAGGTTACTGTTAATGGAAAAAAAAATAGTAGAAAAATTCAGCCATTTTTAGCTGTTTCAAGATTTGGCAATGTTAAGTTGTCAATTTATTTGGGATTTAAACTAGTATGAATGATTGAGTAGCTTGTTGGTTTGGTTATTCTTTTCCTTGCTAAGGAGTTTGTTGATAAGCTATTTGAGCATACAGTACTAGTGATTTTGGATATGCTATGAGCCTATGACCATGTTGAGGGGTAGAAATCAAGTAGGGGTGTGCATAGGTCGATTTTATTTTATTTTTTATTTATCAAATTAATAAGTTACGTTGCTTTTGAAAATTTATAAACCAGGTTAAACCAACAAGAGTTGGTGTTCTAGTTTGGTTTGTTTTATGAGTTTTTGGCCAAAATCATTCTTAAACTATACTCCTAACTGAGACTAAATTCTTAAAATATCATTTTTAGCAGAAAATATTCTTCAAGTATTTAAAAGTCAACAATTTTCATTCTTCTACTTGAATTTGTCAGAGCACTAACAAATTACACAAAAGTTAAGTCACTCATTCGTATTTATTATTTTGAGATACATCAAAAATATTATCGTGGTTCGGCAATTGAGTTTAGCATTAATCAAAAAAATTTAATTTGACAAAAAAAAATCATTTATTTTTAATGTGATTTAATATTAAAAATTATCAATAGAAATATGTTTCTTCTCAATTGAATTTGCTAGAAGCGGTGTTTGTTGGAAATTTCTACTTCTAATAATGGAGAATGAAACTCGAATGCGAGATATAATTAGAATTTTGATCACCCCAATATCATATTGCCCCGTAAAATTATTGATCTAAATACAATTTGTCTTTGAAAATGTAAAGATAATTAAGTTTCAACTTCTTTCTGTTGATAAGTGAAAAAAAGAGCAAATCATGTGTCCTCACACCTTCCTAATAATTTTATCACAGTACGCAATGGTGTCCAAGATTTTTAATATTTTTTTTTTCCAGAAGTTTTTTATAGTAGGTAATGAAATTATGCAGAAAAATATTTGTTGATAGTCACGTGAACTGCTCATATTTTTGTAGCATCCCTTCATTTTTTGACAATATGTATTTAATAGAAGAATGAAAATTGTTAACTTTCAAACATATGGAGGATGTTTTCTGCAAAAAGAAATTTTTAAAAATGTAATTTAAATTTGGATTACAATTTAAGGGTGTTTTAGCCCCCCCGACAAAAAAAAATCCCACAACATAAGACGTGATTAAAACTTCCAAATATTTCTTTTGTTCTTCTACTAAGATACAACAATTATATGGCCAGCTTCAAAGAAAATAAAAAAATTAAAATAAGTCATGAAATTATACTAAAATATCGTGTCACCAACAATAGCGATAATGAAAATACTATTAATAAGAGATAATGGAAATACAAATATCTTGATTTCTTAGACTTTATATGTGACTATCATTGATACACCAAATATTATAAATCTATTATGTGTGAGACTCTTATTGATACACTAAATTATAAACCTTTATACCATCTTTAATTATTTTTCAATGGGTTTGATCAAAACAGAAATTTATAAAATAAAATAAAATTGGTGCATGTAATTCGAGAAATTTCACTAGTGATGTATGCTTTTGAGAGATTAGGTCGATATGGATTTTTGTTTTATATGTGTCATTTTGTATGTTGCATGATATCATACCTTTAAAAAAAATCATACCCAAATCCACTAAATTTTTTAGAAGTAAAAAATATTATTCATTTTTCTTTCAAAATTGTTTATTTTAGAAAAATGAGGTGATTGACCAAGCATTTAGGAAGAAGTGCATTTGAGTTTTAAGTAGTCGTTAAAGTTGCTTTTCAAAAGCTAAAAATAATAATTTTCTCTCAATAGTACTTTTTGAATCTTGAGCAACATAAGTCACTTTTATTATTAATGAAAGTTTTTTATTGAAATGAATTTAGTCGTATAAATTGTTATTTTCCTAAATCAAAAAATAATTCTAACAAAACCATTTTTCAAAATAAGTTCGGATAAAGTCGTTCAACTCACAATATTTTTGGCTACAATAAAACTCTTGCATAGGAATTAGAATGCCCCTATGGAAGGTGAAAATAATCCTTTATTATTTGTTGAACAATTATCATGTTGTTGAAATAGCTAATTATCTATTAAATTGATCATTACTTTAACTTCAAATTTAAAATATAGAAATTAAAATTTGAAAGATAGGATTTAAGAATTTCTTTAAGTTTTTTTTTTATTATTATTAAATACGAATTCAACTTACAATTTTTTTTTTTCAACTTCAACTATTACTTCTTTTCTTTTTTGTAATCTCAACAAAATATCTCTAAACTTTGTCATCGTTTTCTAACCATTTGTTTTTCAAAATTTGATTGCACATGACTTATACTTATCTAAAATTAACAAATATTACGTTCATGTAAAATAATGATTAGATATAAAATATTAAAATTTATTAGAAAAATCTTATGTTTTATAAGTTATGGAAAAATTGTTTTCCTAATGAAATAATCTTTGAAGCTAACGATGGTAATGGTCAAAGGTGGTAAAGCTGGTCAGTGGACAACAATGATAATTGTGAGATGGTGATTGAATAATACTAGCTAGTGATAATGTTTATATACTAATAACAGATGACGGATGATTGATCGATGATATAGAATAATACACACGTTAATGATGAACAATTATTTTCTCATAAATCTTTTAAGTCAATAATGTCTTAATATTGATGGCGGATGATTAATCGATGATTTTAGTTAATGAAAGTAATTAATAGTGATGATCAATAGAATAATATACATGTTAATGATGAACGATTATTTTCTCATAAATCTTTTAAGTCAACAATGTCTTAATACTTTTAGAGTTTGATAATTAATCCAAATATATTGATTAAAAAATGAAATGAAATTATAATTACCATAGGGATTAGGAAGTACTTGAAAAAATTATTGGTCATATATAGGAGTTAGGACCTACATTTTTTTTGGAATTTGGAAATGGGGATGCACATTACTCTATTCTACTTTTTCCCAACCTAACTTATTTTTTGCTGGCTAATGTCTACATCATCTTCCCTTTGCTCAACTTTGTTTTTAACTTTACTGATGAAATATCTTTGGTTTCTTTATACTTCTTTTACAAAGTATTTTAGAAGAAATTGATAAAAAAAAAATAGTCCCTTGTGTTTAGAAAAAGTCTAAACTAGTCCTTTAATTATATCCCTAATTAATAAAATTAATTGTAAAATTTAATGAGAATAGTGAAAAAAAATTATTTGAAGAATTTACAGTTAATTTTAGACTATCTTTTATGTTGGGGTAATTTCTTATGTTTTATTTTTGGGAATTTAATGAAATTTTCGATGTTCTTGATAAAACATTATTTTCACAGATTTCTCTAAATCTAACAAGTTGAAGGAGATCAATAATATTTATTTTTGATAAATTTAAAGAATTAAATTTTTTTAAAGAGTAAGATGTTTATTTTGGATCTACTCGTGAAACACTGGAACTATTATTTTACTTTAGTTTTTCAAACATTTTATTCCTACCTTATCAAGTTACATTTTTCTATTTTCGTTTGAGATTTTACATACTATTTGACGTCATGTTATTCACTATATTATTTTCTGAAATCTACTACTTAAAAAAATGGGAAAATTGTTAATAGCAAACTATTAATTCAAATTAAATTCTATAAATATAGTTTGATTTAATTGTACTCCATGGTAAACTGTTGTTATTTCGCCTCTCTCCTGGTGAATCTCGCTCGCCACTCTCGTTCTCTCCCTCGCCTCTCTCGCTTTTATACAATCGCAAATGTATAAAATGTGTTTGTTTGTATAAAGCGAGAAAAAATGTATATATACATATATTTTTATTTCTCTCTCTCCCCTCTCTCAGATCTCGCTCGCCACTCTCCCAGATCTCGCTCGCCAGTCTCTCCCTCGCCTCTCTCGCTTATACAAACAAAAATGTATAAATTGCGCTTCTGTTTGTATAAAGTGAGAGAAAATTGTATATACACATGCAAATACATATATATTCGTCCTATACACTTATAATTATACAATACAAATATTCCCCTGCCCAATTCTCTTTTGCCTTTCTCTCTTTCTCGCTTTATACAAATACAGATTATACAATTGATCTTTTGTATATGTATACCGAAACAGAAACAAATTATATACAACTGCTTTCTTTTGTATATGTATAGCGAAATATACATATTTATGTTTGTTATGGAGCACAATTATGCAAACTATAGCTATAGCATACAAATATGATTTTTGTGTTTGCTATATGTAAAAGTTGCTCAAAAAAAATCAAACTTTACTTTATAGCTATTTGAATATTAACCTTTTAACATGATATTTTCTGTGCAGGTATTATTTTAATAATTTCTTTCAATATTACAAATATAATAAATATGTCAGAAAACTTTAATTTCATGTTTATTCAAACTCGTCATATAAATTTCCTTAACATGATGTTTCAGGAAATACATATGTAAGTGTACATGGTCGTGACTAAAAAGATAAATATTACATCCACAAAGACTTATGATTAACTATTTATTAAATAATAATGCTAATTAGGGGTGTTCGTGGTTCGGTTTGAGTTGGTTATTGGTTAAAATCAAAACCAAATCAATCTAGTCGGTTTTTTAAATTTCTAAAACCAAACCAAATCAAACGAAAAAAATAACCGTCGGTTTGGTTATTGACGGTTTGGTTCGGTTTGATTCAGTTTTTCTGGTTTTTTCAGTTTGAAAGTAATAAATTTTTGATGACATACGTATCTTGATAGACACAAACACCTAGTACATGAACAGTCCACTGAAAAGCTATTGTTGGTTCAATTAAGCAATTAAACAATACTAAAATTATCATTACACGAATAAAATGATTCAATTAAGAGAAAGTGTAACTATCTTATGAAATGTATGGTAGGTAAAGACTAAACTAATGAATTTTGATGGACTTGGACTTATGATTGTAATAGATGGGCTAAAATTTACATGTCGGGCTTGAGAAAATGGTTAAGTTAAAGACTTAAGTTACTTAAAATTTAACAAAATATTTATATTTTATTTATGAATAATATATAAATAATTATAAAATTTATATATCAAATTTATCGGTTCGATTTGGTTATTTTTGCAGTTAATTTTTAATAAAATCAAAACCAAACCACATAGTATCGATTTTTTAAAATGTAAAACCAAACCTAACCAAATCAAACCAAATATCGATTTTCTTAATTGATTTGGTTCGAATTGCGATTCGATTTGATTTTTTAACCATAACCATGAACTGCCCTAATGCTAATCATTTATTAAAGCAATCAAATCTCAAAATTATCATGTTGAATTAACTAAATAGCTAATGAATAATTAATCCTTAGAATATATTTTTATGCGATAAATGAGTTCCTTTTCTATTTTCTTCCAATAGTTCGACCTATCCAGAAAAATTGTCGGCCTACGAATGTGGTTTCGATCCTTTGCCACTACGAAGAAGTTCCGGAAGTTACGAAGGGGAGCTATGAATCTAGCAATCATGTTGAATAATCATTTGAACTGATTCAAATTTTCTATCCAATTATTGATTAACTGAAATTATTGTGACTATGCTCTCTCAAGTTGCATAGCCTTTCAATCCGTGCCTTTGCTTTCACGTCTACCTCTCGGTGATCAGGATTATTGTGACACAATCACTTATAAATTTATCTTGCATTAATTAAGCAACCAAGGTGACACTGTATATTTCTATCCTAGTTATAAATCAATCCCCTCCAAGGGGCAAAGATCATGCTCTATTTGATTTTTTTTGCATTCTCTTAACCTGATCTTTTTGCATTCTCTTACCCCCCCCCCCTCTCAAGTCATATATGATGATAACTATCTTACCAAGTCAAGTCAAATTCATACAATAATATAATAATCATCTGATTATCATAATCGTAGAATCATGAGAAGTTTAGTTTCACATACATATGAAAGAATTATATATAATAAATTATCCAAAAAAAACACGTAAAAATAAAAAATATGATGAAATGATGAAACACAAACACTTTCAGGATTTGCGTTGCTAGCTTATGCATGACACCTGATTATTTTGATCCTAACACTTTGTGTTTCCCTCGACTCAGTTCTCGAAGGTGTTTGCTCATCATTCGACTCTTCGTAATCGGACACATATACCACATGTTTTCATATGATTATTAGTCCACCTAGACAAGATCGATTTTAACCATACACCAATGACCGATAATATTTAAAGTGCAATTGTTGTCCTATATTCTAACTTTATATTTGTTTGATAATAGTTGTCATGGCATGTTCACTTTAGCAGTATTCGATTGTTAACATCGTCAAGCTCTAATCATATCATAATTTGGAGGTTAAAGCAACATTACAAAGAAATAAATTAGGACCTTCACAGTTTTGACTTTTGTAAAAAAACAATTAAACGTATCATTAGCATTGTTAGATAGTGATAATTAATTAATATTTACTATTATTTAATAGCAATGTAACTTGTACGGTGGTGTTAATTAATTATCATTACTTAATCCTTAATCTTCTTGAGATTGCCTAGTGTTCAACTATGTTTAGAAGTTGAGTATTTGTGGAAAATGGCTATGTGCTTACACTCCATACATGCATTATATTGTTAAAACATATCACATGCATAAAACATGCTTATGCTAGATAAAAAAAATCATTTGATTCTTTCATATTCACATTAATCAGACCTCATCATATATATATATATATATGAAAGGTCGAATGTTCACTTCATTATCTATAATATATAGTTTAAATAGAAGATAATTTTTTCGAGAGATTTTTTTTTTTTGCACTTAATATATACTTAAAATCTTGACTTTCTACTTTGTTGTTTCGGAACTCAATATTTACAAAAAAAAAAAATAGTATGATATAGATCTATTTAGTAGTCCCCCTCAATTTGAAAACGCGTACTTGGAAAATTTTGCATCAAAAAACAATTTTCAACTAGTTTATATTTCCTTAATAGTTAAGAAATAGTCCAACTAACTAAACAACTCACCTATGACTTTCAAGAGTCTAATTTTTGCTTCTCGTTTAGCTAATCATGTCAGCATACAAAATTTTACATTATTGTATCCACTTAAGATTTTGAACTATACTTAACATGTTGCTTGTTACAAGTCAAATTTAATCTTATGAAATTATTAGTACTAAACTACTTTTTGAAATTATGAAAAATACAATGTATTTTTTTTCTTTTTAACTTAATCTATCAAAACCTTTTAACAAGATTTAACTTTTTATACTTAGACAATGCGATTTTTCTTTTTACTTTTTTTTTATTCGATGTCCGGTATTTATGTTGGAGTTTGATTATTCAGAATTCACGTTGAGTAAGACCCCATTCGAGGGCTAGCGCTCTTTACCAATGATTTTTTCATACCTCTGAGACCTCTGATTAAGGTAGGAGAAGTCTCATCCACTGCACCATATACTTTGGTAATAGATAATTACAAGTAATTATGAAATTTATTATCTAATAGAAAATGCATAATACATAAACATGACCTTTAACTGGCAATTATGCCCTCCAACTTTGAGTGTGCACAAATATACATTTAAATTTGTATAAAATTGAACAAGTAGACACACGACACACGTGTCCTACTTGGCATTATACACATAGGACACAACATTGCCATGTAGGGTGCCATGTAGGACAATGTGTCTATGTGTTCAATTTTGTACAAGTTTAAGTGCTTATTTGTGCACACCCAAAGTTAAAGGTCATAGTTGTCAAATGAAGTCAAGTTAAAGGTCATGTTTATGTATTATGTCAATAGAAAAATAATACATAAATATGCCCTTTAACTTGACTTCAAATCACATTTATGCCCTTCAACTTTGGACGTGCACAAGTAGACACTTAAACTTGTATAAAGTTGAACAAATAGACACACATGTCCTACATGACACCCTACATGCCATTTTTTATCCTACGTGTATTGTGCCATGTAGGACTCATGTGTCTACTTGTTCAAATTTATACAAGTTTAAGTACCTACTTGTGCATACCCAAAGTTGAAGGACATAAATGTGAAATGAGGTCAAGTTAAATGACACATTTATGTATTATGCCAATATTTAATTTGACCTTAACTGACATTTATGTCCTTCAATTTTGAATATGCACAAATAAACATTTCAACTTCTATAAATTTGAATAAGTAAATATACAATTCGATCCTATGTGTGCCTACAGTCTATTTGTTATATAAATTTAAATATCTATTAATGTTAGTTGATGCCAACTTAAATGACACCCTTCTATATTGTAGCCAACTTTTTTTTTATACAGAAAACTAGAAAGTAAAAGAAGATGGCGAGGAGTGTGAAAATGTGTGTCAAGAAAGTAATGTGCAGACAAGTATGACGACAAACGTGAGCTACACCATTGCATCATCACAAAGCTTTCTCTTTTTTCAGAACACACCCCATTTCCTCAAAGATAACTATACTATTTTATTCTTCTTTCGAAAATTTCTAAGAAAATTGTCTCTAGCATAAAGAATTACACTTTGAAGAGTCCTGAGTCTTGACGCCAATCACCATTTACGATATTTGTTCTGTATCCTGTTTTCTTCCTTTTGGGTTTTTCACAACCGACTCTTTCTCTCAGTCCAAATCAAGAAAAAAGAAAATATTTTAGCATTGTTGTGTATAAAGGAAAAAAAGTTCTTTTCTTGATCCATTCATTCATTCATACATCCCATTTTTCTCTTGTGAGTGTTTATAAAGATTGGATTTTGGGAAGTGGGTGTGTTGTGATAATGGATCTGAGGAGAAAAGGGTATTTGATATTGTTGTTAATTTGGGTTTTGGCTGTGGCAGTGAAGGGAGAAAATGTTGTTTTTAATGTGAAACATAAGTATGGTGGGCGTGGAGGTTCAATATTGAAGGAACTCAAAGCTCATGATAGTCGCCGCCATGGCAGAATGCTTGCAGCCGTTGACTTTGAATTGGGTGGCAATGGCCAACCTACTGATGCAGCGTTAGTTCCCTTTGTTTAATTCTACTTGTTTGTACGGATTCTTGTGTTTTCTTGGGATTTTGTATTTAGGGGCTTTCCTTTTTCATAATTGGTGCAAGTGATTGTAGAAATGAATCAGCTTGGTTGACATAAGTGGTCTGCTTTATATGCTCAGAATGTTTAATTTTCCTCTTTGGAATGAGACTCTGTTTTAGTGATGAAAATTCCCATTTCATTGTTGAAGAGGGAACACAAATAGAGTTGTTAGCTTTTCACTTGTTAATGTTTCTGCTCTAGTCCTTCGGGAAAGTTTATACCATTTATACATGGTTAGTATTATTTTTTTAGGTATATATGGTAGATGGTGAACCCCTTTTGGCCTTTTCGTGTGTTTACTTTTTATATTTCGAATCCCCTTAGTGAAAATGCTGCTCCACCATTGGCTCTAGTTATAGGTATATACTAGATGGAGGAATGTTATGGTCTTATCGAGAAACATATCAGATTATATTTTCTTGATTCTAATTTGTGTTTGGAGAAAGATGCACTCTATCAAATTGTGAGCCTCATCCAATCCACAAAAAAGGAAAGAAAAGTGTGCTTATGCAGGAGGCAGTGGTGGCGTTGCGTTAATCATGTATGCACATTCTTTCTAGTGAAATTGTAGTCATGTTTTCTTCATAAATGAATCATGCAGGCTCTATTACACTAAACTTACAATCGGGACTCCTTCTAAGGACTATCATGTCCAGGTAGATACTGGAAGTGACATCTTATGGGTGAATTGTGCTGGCTGTATGAGATGTCCTTCAAAAAGCAGTCTTGGGGTATGATCATTCTTCTAGTTTACGCATCTTTTTGCCATCCATGTAAAGAAAATGGATTCCAGTATGTATAATATAATTATTCAAATTGTTGACTTTCTGTTCTTGATCCGTCCTTGTGGTTTCTCATCTATGTTGTTGTACTACAGATAGAATTGAAGCTGTATGACTTAAAAGCCTCATCCACTGGGAAAAGTGTTTCTTGCGACCAAGACTTCTGCACTGATATGTTTAATGCTCCCAACTCAGATTGCAGGGTGGGATCACCCTGTGAATATCAGGTTACTTACGGAGATGGCAGCTCAACTTCTGGATACTTTGTTAAGGATTTCATTCATTTTGATCAAGTCTCTGGGGATCTTCAAACCACATCCATGAATGGGTCCATAGCATTTGGGTAATTTTATCCTTGTAATTCAAATCTATTTATGTTAATTGTTGCCAAATGAATTGATGTTAGACTTGGATGACTACCATAGGGGAATATTTTGGTTTTCTTTGGTAACCATTTTTTCACTTCACCAAGTTCTATTACCCTGTCTGAATGTTTTGTTTTCCAAACAATGTTTGGAATCTGGTTTTGGTTAAAATAGATTCTGTTGCAGTTCATTGGGAAAAGAAACAAATTTGTCTCTTTCACCAATTTTAGTTTTAAAAAATAGATTTGCTGTAGTAGCAGCATCTGGCACTTCAAGTAAATGTGAAACCTGTGCAGTTTGCATATTTGTTGAAGTAGATATTTAAATTGCTAATTGAATTGGGATGTTTAATTTCAACCTCTCTTGAGCTGAAGAACCAGGGGAAGGAAATGCTTAGAATAAGAATTATTTAATGTCTTGGTCTTAGTTATGCCATATTAAATAAGTTCCCTGCTGAGGAAACGTGTGAGAAGTAGTTGATATGCACATTTGAGTATACAAGTCATTACACTGTCTAGAGCAGAGATATTGACTGCATTGGTGTAGTAGTTTTTGTAGTGGAGTATTTTCCCTACTCTTCTGTAATATTTTCCTCCCTTCACTTTTTTTAGCGAGGAATTACTGACAGCGGCACTCATTAATATATCCAATGAAGTAATTTCTTCCTAGCCGATTATTTTCAATGGTTTTGATTCTGTACTGTCTCCTCCTATAACTGTTAATTCTGGTTTTGTCACCATATAGTATGTTGGTTTCTTAGATATAAATTATGCTACTCGAGCCTGTGATGGAGTACTACTTTTTAGCAAGTAGTTTATCTCTTGATGACATTTATGTAACTTACATGTTTTTGATCCAAGATAGGTGCTCATCTAGACAATCAGGAGAGCTAGGCTCATCTACTCAAGCGGTTGACGGAATAATTGGTTTTGGACAAGCAAACTCATCGCTTATTTCACAGCTAGCTGCATCTGGGAAGGTGAACAAAGTTTTTTCACATTGCCTAGACGGCAGTGATGGTGGCGGCATATTTGCCATTGGACAAGTAGTTCAGCCAAAAGTAAATTCAACACCACTAGTCCCAAATGAGTAAGTATATTTAGTGCCTTCTTTTCCTCTTCCCTGCTTCCCCCCTAACCACCACCCCTTCCCCCAGAACAAAAAGAAAAAGAAAAAGGAGACTGAAAAATAGGCTATTCACGCAAACATCTGACATGATCCTGAACTAAGATTTGGTATTATCTTATTTGAAGTTGTATATAGTTTCTCCTATTCTGCTCCACTATAAATAAGGAAAATTGCAACCATTGGTCTGTAAATTTGTGCTCCATTCTTCCAGCTTTGCATCCTTTCACATTCTATTGGTAGGTTTAAAAGATTCATATCCTATTGAGCACAATCCATATGCATGCATGCAAGGATTTGTGATAGAATATCCGTAATGAGTTATGTGAAATATCTCAGAAATCAAAGAACATATGCTTTCATAGGAAATTTTCATTTGGTCTTGTATGAGGGAAGTAACAAGGAGGGAACTGATGTGGACGTGGGGACTCAACAATCAACTGCCTATTGTTTTGAATTTTCTCATAGACCACCTATTGTTTTGAATTCCTCCTCTATGAGAAGTAACTCGACTTCAGACCAAGGAGAAAGAGAAGACTCACTAATCACTACCTATACCTCTCTCTCAAGAGGAGTAGCTTGCTTCAATCAGGTCTAGCTTGGATGGGAGTCCAAGCCTGACAGAGTAAGTGGTAGGTGAATTTATAGTAGCTGACCCAGTCTTGGATGCTGTATTAGCGGTTTTAGTGCTCGGTTGAGCAACTTTAATTTAATTGGGGATCTTTTCTTATATGATATCTTGATTTTGATCTTCAAACTTTGAAGTAAAAAAAACACAGCCATTGATCAAAACTCAAAGGAGATTACATGAGTAGATAACTGATCTTTTGCAACCCCCGAGCTAGAATTAGTGTAGATCTAGTCCTGAATAGGGTAGAAACTATTGCTTTAAATGGATTTAAGGGGAAAATGCTTGGAGAAAACTTTAACATGAAGACTGTTCTCAGTGATGGAAAGAAGTGGCAAAAAATAGAAGTGGGTTAAATTGTATAGCAGTGCAAAGGAAACAAATTGTGTTAGGGATGGTCATTAATTTAAGTATTTAATTATATTTTTAGTTGCTTTATTTATTATTCTAGAATAGGATTTATGTTTCAGAGTTTCATAAGGATTAGGTTAAGTTATAGTTATTAGTTTGGAATAGGATTATAGTCTCCTACTTCCATAAGAGTTAGACTTCCTATTGATGTAATAAGACTCCTATTTAAAGGGGCTTTTGATGAATAAATCAGTAAGTCATAATTCAGCAAAAAGCAAGAGATCAGAGTTCTCTCTTCCATTGAACTCTAAGGTTTCCGTCTCCCTTTGAAGAGCTGAAAAGATCAGAGTTCTCTCTTTTAATGAATTCTAAGGTTTCAGCCTCCCTTTAACGAGCTGACTTATATATCGCCCTGTAAATTGATCCTTCCCAAAAGATTCATTACAAATTGCTATGAAAAGCTATTCATAGTTGTTGAAGGCTCCAGTTGAGAATTCCATAAACCGATTTGAGAACAAATGCAAATATGCTATTAAAGCAGACTTTTGGAGAAAATACTGATCTAATGTTAAGATATCAAGCTAGAGTGTGTACAATATGAACTATATAAGACTCTAAAAGACACTCCTAAAAGGGTATCATAAGAATCCATTTCTCCTTACCAAAAAAGAAAACAAGTCTCCAAATGATCTTTTTCTTTAAATTTTCATTTCTTTTCCTAGAGTAAATTTAAACTGCCTCATTAATTTAGATGAAAACTAAAGATTGTGGAAATAGGAAGGTGTCACCAGTCCTGGCAACCTCTTATTGCCTCTCTTGTGTGACATATGTATGTTTGGTGTTTAAAATTCTCCTGCCATGAATAGCACCGCCACAAAGTTGCTATGAGTTCTAGATTTTTCATTTCTTATTGTTGTTTACTGGCATATGATCTTCTCCTTTGCACATCTGCTTCACCCATTGCCCTCACTCCAATTGTGTTCTTAAGCATTTCACGATCTAGATGTGGGACCAAGCTGTCAAGTTTTTGGTTACTCCAATCTCTCACCTCTCCCTACCCCAAAAATTATCTATTTTGATGGGGTGGGGGTGAGGGAAGGGTAGGAACATTGATGATTTGCCCACATTACTATCTACTGACAACATTAAAGATGGAAGCTGCCGCGACCAGTTGTCAAGTGATAAGTGCACACATGCAAAGTCCAAAATGTGGTAGCAAATAAACTTGTTTAGAGACCTAAAAAACAGTTAGTTGAGACCTCAAGAGAACGTGGTGATTTCCTTTGGGAAAGGCAGTAATTCAAATAATCCAGTCCTTCCTCTGAGACACATTAGTGTTCGACTTACAACATTTCACAGAAGAACTTGAAGTAATTTAAAGATCTCTTAAGTCTAAAGTTGGAATCTCGGGCCTTCCTCTTATTGTATCTTCTTGGTACTAAAAATGACATTGGTTAACTCATCCACAAATAGGAAAAAGAAATTCAAAGTTATTTTGACTACTGGTAGGTGGTGCATATTGTAAACTTCAGTACTTGCATTCATGTTTGATTAACTGTATTGTCATTTTTGCATTGTTATTCTCTTCATTCACTTCTCTTGCTTTTTCTTTTTACTTTTTGGTATACCATCATTTTTTTACTGTTAAATATCAGTATTTGTCTAAACATCAAATTTGCTCCCTCCATTCTCTATTTCTTGACTTTTAACTATATATGTTTTCCACTTTAGGCCACATTATAATGTTGTCATGAAAGGAATTGAGGTTAATGGTGAAGCTCTAAACATCCCAACCACTATATTTGATGCTGGATCCAACAGAGGAACAATTATTGACAGCGGTACAACGCTAGCATATCTTCCTAACAAGGTCTATGATGC
Organism: Solanum piurae; assembly: GCA_029582685.1. Classification (NCBI taxonomy): domain Eukaryota; kingdom Viridiplantae; phylum Streptophyta; class Magnoliopsida; order Solanales; family Solanaceae; genus Solanum; species Solanum piurae. The sequence goes on along the minus strand of JAJOOO010000214.1, from coordinate 7,914 downwards.
TCTCATGAGCAAGGTAGGTTTATACATTTGAAAACTGCATGTATGCATGAATACGTCAGTTCCTCCTGCTTGATTCTTCATTCTGTCTGTTACTGTAGTTGATGGCTCGGCAACCAGATCTGACAACTCATCTTGTCGAGGGGACCTTCCACTGCTTTTACTTCAGTAAAAAGTAAGGTTCTTTTTACCCTCTCCACATGAATATCTTAATTCTTTCTGTTAGGATTTGGTTTGTGATATCTTTTCTCCCTCTATGATCATGTACACTATAACATAGTGCCCTCTCCACTATAGTTCTTTCTTTAGCTTTGAATGCTAATGCTGCGTAAAGTGAGTTCACCGACAATAGAATCATTATTCTGCAGTTTTTTTATTTGTTTGATAAGGGTATTCTGCAGGTTTTTTTGAGTAGATGCCATTATCTCATTTGACCTTCTCTTAAAATTCTGGTTTCTTGTGATTAGCCGCTTCACTATCGTATTCCAAACTCTATTTTCATGATGGATGCATGGATGTATTAATGTCTTTAATTCAGTGGTGGTTAGATCATTAATTATTAATAATAATAATGCTCTGTAACCCATTCTTATTTTAATCCAGTTCTCCAGAAATTAATTGTTGTAATTCAGTTAGTTGCTATAAATAACTTTTAATCTTCATCTCTTTCAACTACTCTTCCTCTGGTGGCGCAGGATTGATGATGGTTTCCCAGTTGTAACCTTTCAGTTTGCTAATTCTCTGTCTTTGAAAGTTTATCCCCATGATTATCTTTTCTCGGTTAATGTAAGTAATCTGGCTTTACTGAATTTCTCCTGCTATTTCTTCATTTAATCAGATTAGATTTTCTAGTTGACCCAAAAAACCGTCCTTTCCCCTGTTAACATATATTGTATCCTTTGACTGCTGTGGCAGTTACTTGTTTTTTCAAGTCATAATCTTGTTGGAATTCAGTAACCAGTACAGATATCATCTTTGTTGGAATTCATGAATTTCTCCCATAAGTGATTGATCTTCAATGTCTTCTTATCTTAGATTTGTTCCTAGCATTCGTGAGCTGTTTGATTTGCCTGGTGATTTTTATACTATGTTGTTGATATTGGAAATGTTGGCATGAGTTTATCTAATTTCCATGACTTTTTACCATTAAATTCATTCAGTTGTTATAAATTATGTGTAGTCCAAACAACAGGGTACTAAAAGATGGGTCGATTTGATATGCATGGCAGAGACCTTTGTTGTAAGGTGCATGGGAGGAAAAAGCAACTGGATGCACTTGCATTGTAGTTTGAATTCCATGATTTACAAACCCCTTTGCTTCATAATTTTTCAGGACAACGAGTGGTGTATCGGTTGGCAGGACAGTGGAATGCAGACAAAGGATGGAAAGGAAATAACTCTGTTAGGAGGTATTGTTTGACCAGTAACAGTTTATGAAAGTAAATCAGCTTACTTTCCAAAAAAAAAAAAAAGTAAATCAGTTTGATGGTGAACTACATTTCAGAATTATAACTAATTTTATGTAAATTACATTTTGCCCAACTAGTGTCAATTTTCAGTTTAGTGTTAGTTCCTGCAAGTGCGAGTACAAGACAGTGTAGTGGCATTTTGACCTATTGTTAGTTAAGCTTGTTGCCATCCTAAGATACTAGAGATGACTAAATGGATGCAGCATATTCATACAGTTGACAGCATTTTCATTGATTGGTTTATTGATATTTTGATGCAGATCTTGTGTTATCCAACAAGCTTGTTCTTTATGATCTTGAAAACCAGAGTATTGGCTGGACTGAATATAACTGTGAGTTTAGCCTTACCATTTAATTCAAGGATTTAATAGTTACTCATTAACTTATTTATAAGTCAGTTGTGTAGAAATTGTTCTCCTTGTTGAAATAGTACCAATTGTTCTCTTCTTCAGACATATGATGGATTTTACGTTTGACCTTTAGTTAGCTCTGGGTTCTTTATATTACCTTGTTAGGGGAACTTTTTGAGTGACACATACTGAGTTCTTCTTGCATTTAAGTAATTAAGTTGATGGAATCAGATCATGTGAGTCTCCAGAAATAATTGACCTAAGATAGTCAGCTGTTGTCTTGGAAAAAATTGAAGTAATGGACCAATTCAACTTATTGAACTACGTGACCATCTCATCTAAAATATTGCGTATAACGCTCAGCTACTTACTAGCCTTCATGGACACCCGCACCCGTATTGGATACCCGCACAGTTAAATTGAGAGATGACTGTGAACTTACATCACTAATTTAATTACTTTAAAACACTCCATTACAGAATGTGGATTCTTGTTGTCTTGAGCTGTACATTTTACCAAAGTGAACCAAACTTCTATGGTTTGTTTCTGTTTTTGTTAAAATCATATGGTATCCGGAATCCACTGGTCCGGTTAATCCAGATTTTGCACCATGTGTGACCCATTTTAAGGGGGAGCTCTCCTCAGGGGTTTATCCATTCTCATGGATCATGTCCAGAATTTCTGGTTAAGGGTGGAGAGACCCATCCATCGCACCACACCCCGATGGTATGATTCAGTAGGGTCTTGGTTAATAATTATGTTTCCTTGTTGGAAATGTCTGAGAGAATGTTGATTTTTGAGGAAATAGATAAAGAAGAGTTGATATGAAATTTCATGCTTTGAATTTTTACATGATACAGCACAAGTTGTTTCATGTCCATCCCGTAGTTATCTACACCTTATCTTGATGCCTCAATTAAGCTTTTAATATAAACCACAAGAAATTATTTTGTATAAAATTATGGCGAAGGTATATCTGCCACATGCAGCAGGATTTCTCATGTGACTCGTAGTAACTTCACATTTGCAAAGACCTTAATTCATTCCTTCATTCAGTAGTGCACCACTTATCTGGGCATACTTAAACCTTTAGTGCTTTGACAAGCACCCAATACTAAACGATTCTGGTGTTTCCTTATTTTATTTACATGTTATACACTGTAAGATTTGTGTTTTCATGAGGATTCACATGCATGTTAAATGCCTGTTAATGGCTTTATTTATAAGTTTTTTTTCTATTATTATTATATAGTAGTTCTATAAACTAGCTATATGATTAGGTTTCCCTTTTTCTTTGGCCAATTAGAGATATAATTATGGAGGCTAATTTTTGAGGAAAAAGATCTAGAGAATGGATGTTGTATGTGTTGAAGATGCATGACCAACTCTTATTAAAACTTAAGTGGTTAGAGAGAGCACGTCTTTAATTATTTTATCATATTATATCCCAGTATGCTCCATCACGTGTGGGCTTGATTCTTTATCATGGGCCAAGCACGTGATTCTCTTTTTCGATAATGAGTGGCAGTGAAACTCGAAATCAGAACTTCTTCTCATGTGTGGACTATCTTTAGCAATATGATAAAATCTTCTGTTTTCAGCACGTTGTCCATACTTTACTGGAAGACTTGCATTAAAGATGGGACGTATTCTTAACAGTGTTTTTTTTTGTGTAATTGTTTTGTGTCAGGCTCTTCAAGCATCAAAGTCAGAGATGGAACTTCTGGGAAGGTGTATACTGTAGGTGCTCACAATATTTCATCAGCTTCTATGTTGAATTCAAGAATGGTTTTTACGTTCTTCATATTAGCAATCCCCCTCCTATGCAATTTGTTGAAGTGAGATACCAGACAAAAATCTGTACAGGGAGTCATTGTTGTACCATAAGATTCCGCAATTCGATGATTCTTTGGAATTACAAGTCTTATACCTCATCAACATGATTCTTGACATTTTACACAAAATACAAACAACACTGGTTTGATGAAACAGAAGTTCTGCAGTTTCTCTTCTGTTCTAACACACAGGGACCGACCTCTCGTAGATGCTGTTGGTCTAAGTATTCCTTTCTTATTCTGTTTCATTTTGTTTCCCTGCCTGTTCTCTTGGGCCATGTGATAGAAGATGCTGATAGTGAAGAGATGCAAGCAAATGCTTGATAGGATAGTTCTTTTTTTCTCTTTTTTTTTTGATGTTATTCATGAGTATTTTCAATATTAATGTAAATCAATTGGTGTTTTTTGTTTTGTTTTTATGAGGATGTCATGTTAATGTACTTCCTAATTTATGAGTGCTAGATAAGAAGTGTTGTTTCAGCCTCAGGCTGCATTTGCAAGCAGAGTGAACATTGTGTATGAGAGTTATGTTATATATCCCTCTGTTTCATTTTGTTGGTTTTGTTTTTTCATAAAATATATAACAATATACTTTCAGGCACAAATATTAGATTGAATATATTCCAACATAATACTGATCACTAAAGAGTATGATGACACAATTGGAGGAGAAATGAGTTTTTTTTTTAGTTTCCCATCCAGTGTTTTTGGATTCTATGTCGGAGTCCCAACTAAATCTGGATCGTGCAGTGTAGGTCTCATTTGGGTGTGACACTTCCAATAGGATTTTTTCTATAGCCAGGACTAATCTGGATCGTGCAATACTAATAAATCACGATCAAAGATTTTCTTGTTTGACTCTCGAAATTCAAACTATGTTATATAATCTTTTGTTTGAGTTGTATTAAGGGAAGGAAATAAAATTTGAACTGATATATATTCCCCAAAGTATGTATATGTATTAATATAGAAACATGAATTTAATAATTACAATTATACAAATGTTATATCAACTTAAAATTATGAGTCTCATAAAGTTGTCCTCAAGAACTGTACGACAAAATATATAACTGCCAGCAGCAATGCAATTTGGTAAAAATCTCTCTGGAAGCTGTCATCCCTTTGAAAGAACTACATCCTCATACAAGTACACAATTTTTGTCAGATCAATTTTTTGCAAAATTTTCTTCATATATAAACATAATCTCCAAAATTATAACTCCCTATGAATGAACTTTTTAATTATTTTTTTATGGTCACAATTTATGTGGTGATATTCGACTGCAAATGCGTATAAGTTTAAGAGAAAAAAGATTTTTAGAATTAGTTGTTTAAATCAAATTAGACATTTGTATGTTATAAATAAGGCATAGTCCATAAACGTGTCATTTAACTAGGCTTCATCTTAAATCTATAACCTCCAACTTTGGGTGTGCACAAGCAAACACTTAAACTTGTATAGAGTTGAACAAGTATACACACGTCAAACTTGGCGTCCTACTTGTATTATGTCATGTAGGACGCGTACGTGTATACTTGTTCAACTTTATACAAGTTTAAGTATCTACTTGTGCACATCCAAAATTGGAGGCCATAGATGCGAACTGAGGCCAAGTTAAAAGACTTATTTATGTATTATGCACTAAATAATCTAAACGAAAAAGGGTAAAAAAATGTCCTTAGCTATGTGAAATTGAACAGTCGATCAGTTAATGGTTTGATCTAAAAATGACTCTGCCATCAATAGTTTGGTCCAAAAATATTACTATCCACCTCTTGACCTACCTTGCCCTATTGCAATCTATGAATTAGGACAATAAAAGTAGCATAGTTTCAAGATTTGAGACTTTATAAAGAAGAAATACCTTTGCTGGATCACCATAAGGGTCAGGATAAACATCCATGTTTTTATTCTCTTTAGCAGATTTAGAACTCAAGTCTTTCACAAAATCAGCAACATCTTTTCCAGCTTCAACAGTAGCAAATAGTCGTCGCGATGCCCAGAAATAAGCTTGAGCAATGATGGATGATCCTGATAAATCCCATTGCTCTTCATGCTCAACTACTTGTCCACTGATTTGATTCAAAGTGAATCTTGAATTTACTTTGATGATCAAATCCCCTCCTATGCTAGCAATCAATGACTTTGCTTTTCCTTTTATTGTCCACTTAATATTCAACACACTTGTTGATAACATCACCATTTCGTGCACACTCTGCATACCAATACAATACAATGTTACTGAATGCTATAGACTCCCCATGAGCGAAAGGTGCAACGACTTAAATTCAGGTCAGGGACTTAGCTACATAATCTGAGTGTCATTTGAAAGCTAATAATTGCAAATCATGATGACGATATATACAATACAATGTTACTGAATGCTATAGATTACTCCTGATGAGAGAAAGGTGCAACAACCTAAGTTCAGGTCAGGGGCTTAGCTACATAATCAGAGTGTCATGCGGAAGCTAATAATGACAAATCATGGTGACGAGACATACTATACAATGCTACTGAATGCTATAGACTACTCCTGATGAGAGAAAGGTGCAACGACCTAAGTTGAAGTCTGGAGCTTAGCTACATAATCAGAGTGTCATGTGTAAGCTAATAATGGCAAATCATGATGACGATATATCAAATGACAAAGAAAACTATACTAAAACAATCATAATATGTTGCATATATATATGTCCTTGTTTATATATAAAACTTGTAGAAATGAAAGAGACGTTAAAATGTTACCGTTTTAGGATTCTGCAGTGCATCAGTTATCCATAATGGTCTCTTGTACTTGTCTCGTCCTGTAAAACTTCTCACTGGATCCTGCATTTCATTGTGTGACAGTACATTATATTTATATATATGAAACAACTTGAGGGGTCACAGATTAGAGTAGAAGATCCGTAGTTAGTTGAACTTTCACTTGTATTTTGGTGGGAGCATTGTGTTTGTAGTAGTAGTATTAGTCATGTACATGTATTTTATTTTTAGTTACCACATCATTATTTCTATTGTATTACGTCGTCTTTTCTCTAGTAGATGCTTTGTACTGCTCCCCTTATAAAATGCCATGTTTTCCCTACTATCGTATTCCTTTTTTTTTCATAAATACTTTGATTTGTTGCACTTGAGATTGAGGTCTTCCGAAAACAACCTCTCTACCTCCCCAAAATAGGGACTATAAGGTCTGCGTATATTTTAACCTTCTCAGATAGGGACTTGTGAGATTACACTGTGTGGGTATGTTGTTGTTTAAGCAAATATATATATATGACAGAGAGAGAGAGAGAGAGTTAGACGCAATCATAACTCAATAATAACTGAAATTTGATTATTTTACACAAGTTATTTGCTTGTTTGTCAATGTCTTATCAAGTTAGTTATGAACTTATATTACACTGACAACATAAAACATGTTTAAGTTATTGTTCGTTCAAAGGCGTCACACCCAGGGGCAGAGCCAACAGTATGCCAGGGGTTCATCCGAACCCCATTATACATGGTTAATTATTATTTTTTATGTATATATAGTAGATGTCGAACTCCCTTCGATTAGTTCGTATGTTTACTTCTTCAGATTTTGAACAACCTTATTAAAAATCTTAGCTCCGCCCAGGGGCTGATCTACATGGATCCAAGGGAGTTCATCCGAACCCCCTTCGTTGGAAAATTACACGGTATATATAGGATTAATTTTTCGATTTATATGTATATACCAAGTGATGAACCCCTTGAACATAAGCTAAGGGCTTGGTTCAGTGGTAAAGGAGGTTCAAGAATTCGCAATATAAGTGCTGGGTCGCGGGTTCGACTCCCTGTAACAGCGTTCCCCCCCGCCCCCCCCATATTTCAGCCGATTTTCATTTAATTTTTTAAATAAATGAAAATTTTGTTTTGTTTGAAAATCTATTGAGATTTATACTATTTTATTAGTTATTAAAAAATAAATTTATTTTCCATTTTTATAAAATTAAGTAAAACTTATAACGTTGTTGTCATAATTAAAGTTAAAAATATATTCTCTCATACTCATTTTAAGTCAAACGTTTAATTTATATTTGATTAAGGAATAATATAATTATAAGTAAGATTAAATAAATAAGAGTAATCATTAAAATTTATAAATAAATACAATTGTCGCGATATTTTTCAATCTTGATAATTATTTTCTCGACGCAAATTTTATTGCTACAATATGATCGGATTTAGAAGTATTCCTTAGTTAGTTTCAAAAATTAAATAACATTTGTATACAA
>JAJOOO010000213.1:0-20515 GCA_029582685.1 Solanum piurae | reverse complement strand
AACCCTTTGGATCTTCAAGTTTTCAAAACCCTCTCAAACTTAGAGCAAAATATCAAAAAGTACTATTCTTTAAGAAAATTATAATAATTGTTCGACTCTTAAAAATTCAACTCTAACTAGTATTTATAGCTTTCACATATTTGTGTTGCAGCGGATCATTAAGCATCATTAGTCGGAATGGCTGATCAACTCGATCATTCACCTTTTGGTGTAGTTCATCGTCATCTTTCACCATTCTTCGGCATCATCGTGCTCTGGGTCATTGGGCGACATGGTACTACTTCCTGGAACTTCTCGGTGATGCACCGACTGCTCATTTTTTCCACCGACTTAATCCTTTCCTTCAAGGTTCAGCACATTGGAACAAAAGGCGAAGTAAGACCCTTCGGCGACTCACCAAGTGGACTCGGCGATCCTCAGGCCTTCATTTCTTTGTTCTTTTCAGCTTTTTCATTCCTTTTTGCAACGTAGTGTCCATGTTTTCTTTCAAACTTCAAAAACCTAAAACTTAAGGGTTTTCATCAGATATTGAGATAAAATAAGCATTTGAGGACACAATTTCTATTAAAATATAACCCCAAATGAGTCCAATTTGTGAACTCATGAACACCCCCAACTTAAACGTTTGCTTGTCCTCAAGTAAACTCAAGTTCAGCTGTTCAAAAAGGGTGTCTCAAATAGTGCTACACAAGAATCAATCACGAACGCACACAACAAGACTCAATTTACTTATGCAAAGATCAAATGTGCACTCAAAGATTCAAGTTGTGAGCCACCAATATCAAAGAACCTGATGCACACAATACATTCTTCTAATGCAAATTCAAGCTCAACCAAAGTGTTTGAATACCCTCACACAAGGAATGATTCCATATTCACACAATAGTTCGCAGTTGAAAGTTTCAAAATCAGATTTAATGCTCACACTCACAAAGAAGAACACAATGCATGTTTTCACCCATAGGTTTGCCCGTACTTTCGGATCAACATTTACTTCAGCTCACTCAAGATCAAAAAGGTATTTTCAAGGCTCGTAATGCGACTCAGTGCAAAGGTATGGTCATTTAGGCTCAGTGACTTTTACCCTCATAAAATGTGGTGCTCTCAACACTTCCTTTCTTTTTCCTTCATCATTTTCATTAGTGAATCATAGGTCATCCTATTATTCGCTTCCCATGGATTGTTCGAAACCCTATTTCTTTGGTACTGTATTCCACAACTTTTTTTTTCATTATTGTTTTTTCTTTTTCTTTTTCTCTTTCTCTTTCTTTTATGGAAGGGTTCAATTTTTTTCAACGCCATGGGTTAAAGGAGACTTTACTTGCAGTTCTTGACTTGCCCTTATCTTTTCAACTCACCCCCTACTTAGGCTTTTGGCCTATGTTGGCTATTCAACTAACCACAACTTCATGAGGATTATGGGTAATGGATAAAGAAAGGTCTAGGTTTCATCAAGTTTATTCCAAAGGAAGGGAATGCTCAAGTGGTGTTCAAAAGCGGTTCACACACTTACAAGGTAACTCACAAAAGAGGTATATGTCAAATTGGCTAACACTCTTACAAGTTGCCTAAAATCATATCAAGAGATAGCATCAGCTAGTTGATCGGACTAACGGGGAAAATTCTAGGATCTATCATGCATGGTTCAAGGTAAGTTCATCACACTAGGCATTGACACTATAATCAAACAAGACTCCACATTTTCGCTAGTGTGCATTAATCATCACAAGAGAAACGATTTGATAAATGGCTAATCGCAACGAGATACAAAGAGTTCACATATTGTCTATGAAACTTTGTTTGGCCTCATCATAGCTGTATATTCATGTTTGTTCGATTGAGAGCACTATTCAAGTCATCGGTATTGATCGAAATGGAGACTTAAACTTTGCGATAGACCTCATCAATAAACTCTTGAAGATCTTCCTCAACTTTGAAACAATGAAACTCAGGAGGATTCATCCTTGTGAAGTCCCTTACTCTAGAAGCCATCGTGCCCACATTTGGGTTCATGGGAACCACTTACTCCCTATTGGATTGGGCCATTATTACTTGAGCCAACACTTGAAAAGAAGCCCTAAACTCCACATTCGACACTTGCTCAGCAAAATGATCGACCAAAACATGAGAAGCTTAGGGAGGAGCTTCTTGTTCCGCATTGTCCCTCACTTTGCTTCTACTATAAGCTCTTCATGAAGCCATATTCTGAAGAACATAGGATAAGCATTAGGAGTGAGACCTAATAGAGTTGAACTCTCTCGCACGACTTATGAGTAATGAAAGAAGTGGAGTTCTCTAGTCATCTTGTAGCCTCTTATTCATAAATGTGGTGTGATTCACACATATGAACAAGACTCTACTAGACGTGGCTGATGAGAAATACTAGGATCATGCTAAACCTTGTGCTCTGATACGAAGTTTGTCACGACCCAGGGGTACCGCCTAGATGTAACATGGCGTATAGAACCTTGAAGGACTCCATACCAGTGATGTTTGCGTAATAAAGGACACAACTTCTGATGCAAGTGTCTACGATTGTGCAATAGTATAATAACCCAACCAAGGGTTCGGATCTTTCCCAAGGTAGTGGTTTTGAGAATTAATAAAAAAATAAAATTTAGTTCTAACTAGTCGTAGCTAAAAACAATTACGATTAAAAACATTGTAAATTCAAGGTGGACGCAAGAGTGTCAATTAACAAAGGGGGTTTGGTCACAAGTAAGTAAAAACAACAAAATAAACAAGAATTTCTAAGTAATGAGAGGGGGATTCTTGGGATGTGAATGGAATACAGGATAGACAAAATCATTGGGTACTTGCTTTTGATAGAGAACTCGTACAATATTTATTACTAGGCTAGACTTTAAGGGGGATAAGCTCTCTCTCTCGAGCAACTCACCCCGTTTCAAGCGGGTTCCTCTCGGACACCCTTTTGCCGCAAGAAGAACGGCATCCACCTTAACTCACTCACTCTCTCGAGCTGAGTGTGTGGACATGGGACTAGGGTTCACTCTCTCGAGCTGAACCTCATGTCGACCCACTCGCACTGACCATCAATTTAGTGGTCTTAGTTTTACGACCTCTCTCGCGAGCAAGCTGAAAACACATATATGAGATTATATTTGCACCTACAACCTCATTAAGTTCATCCACAACCACTAAACGAAATCACATTTAAACTATGAATAAACTATCAGCAAGAAAGACCCAACAACTAATCTAACCCATATTCACGAAATCACACCCCAAAAATTGGGGTTTTTAGCCACACATGTATAAGACATAGAAATTTATAACAAATTGAGCTTGCATTCAAATGGGTATGAAGATTTAAGTTTTGATACAGACCCAAATTGAAGAATTCAAGAGACCCAAGTCCAAATCTTGAAGATGAAACCCTCTGGATCTTCAAGTCTTCAAAACCCTCTCAAATTTAGAGCAAAATATCAAAAAGTACTATTCTTTATTAAAATTATAATAATTGTTCGACTCTTAAAACTACAACTCTAACTAGTATTTATAGCTTTCATAGATTTGTGCTGCAGCGGATCATTCAACGTCGTTAGTCAGAATCGCCGATCAAATCGGCAATTCGCCTTTTGGTGTAGTTCATCGCCGTCTTGCACCATCCTTTAGCATTGTCGTGCTCTAGGTCATTAGGCGACATGGTACTACTTTGCGAAATTTCTCGGCGATGCATCGACTGCTCCTTTTTTCCTTCGACTTAATCCTTTCCCTCAGGGATAAGCCCATTGGATCAAAAGGTGAAGTAAGACCCTTCAGTGACTCGCCAAGTGGACTCGGCGATCCTCAGGACTTAATTTTTTTGTTTTTTCAGCTTTTTCATTCCTTTTTGTGACGTAGTGTCCATGCTTTCCTTCAAACATCAAATACCTGAAACTTAAGGGGTTTCATCAGATATTGAGATAAAATAAGCATTTGAGGACACAATTTCTATTAATATATAACCCTAAATGATTCTAATTTGTGGACTCATCAACACCCCAACTTAAAATTTTTCTTGTCCTCAAGCAAACTCAAGTTCAAGGGTATCTCGAACAGTGCTACACAAGACTCAATCACGAATGCACACAACAAGACTCAATTTACTTATGCAAAGATCAAATGTGCACTCAAAGATTCAAGTTGTGACCCACCAATATCAAAGAAAATGATGCTCACAATACTTTCTTCAAATGCAAGTTCAAGCTCAACCAAAGTGTTCAAATGCCCTCACACAAGGAATGATATCATATTCATACAATGGTTCACTGTTTAAAGCTTCAAAATTTGCTGCAACGCTCACACTCACAAAGAAGAACACAATGTATGCTTTCACCCATAGGGTTGCCCGTATATTCCGATCAACATTTGCTTCAGCTCACTCAAGATCAAAAAGGACTTTTCAAGGCTCGTAATGGGACTGATTGCAAATGTATGGTCATTTAGGCCCAATGACTTTTATCCTCAAGAAATGTGGTTCTCTCAACACTTCCTTTCTTTTTCCTTCTTTATTTTCATTAGTGCATCATAGGTCATCCTATTATTCGCTTCCCATGGATTGTTCGGAACCCTATTTCTTTGGTACTTTATTACATAACTTTCTTTTTCATTCTTTTTCTTTTTGTTTCTCTTTTTCTCTTTCTCTTTTTTTTTTATATTAAAGGGTTCCATTTTTCTCAACACCATGGGTTAAAGGAGACTTTACTTGCACTTCTTGACTTGCCCTTATCTTTTCACCTCACTCCCAACTTAGGCCAAAAACCTAAGTTGGCTATTCAACTAACCACAACTTCATGAGGATTATGGGTAATGGATAAAGAAAGGTCTGGGTTTCATCAAGTGTCTTCCAAAGGAAGGGAAAGCTCAAGGGGTGTTGAAAAGCGGTTCACACACTCACTAGGTAAGTCACAAAAGAGGTATATGTCAAATTGGCTCACACTCTTAGAAGTTGCCTAAGATCATATCAAGAGATAGCATCACTTAGTTGATCGGACTAACGGGGCAAATTCTAGGATCTATTATGCATGGTTCAAGGTAAGCTCATCACACTAGGCATTGACACTACAGTCAAACAAAACTCCACATTTTTGCTAGTGTGCAATGATCATCACAAGAGAATCGATTTGATAAATGGCTAATCACAACGAGATGCAAAGAGTTCACAAATTGTCTATGCAACTTCATTTGGCCTCATCGTAGCTGTACATTCATGTTTAATCCATCAAGAGCACTATTCAAGTCATTGGTATTGATCGGAACAGAGACTTAAATTTTGCAAAAGACCAACCACATTCAACACATGAGAGATGGTAAAAACAATTTGAACGGGTCAAAAATCATTTTTGCAATTTAAAACAAAAAGAGCCACAAGCTCAAACATCCACGGAAAAACAATATTAACACAATTTTAAAGAAAAACAACCCAAATATATACACAAAAGACAACTATCAACACAAAAGGTGTGGGCCTCACCCCACCACGATTAAAAAGTATTTTTCCTCAAATTCAACTAAAAGTATCCAAAAGTGAAAATATAATAAGACAGAGAGGGAGGTAAAGAAAGGTCATGTCTCTGCATTCTCTCTCTCTGTCAGGGTCTCGCTGGCTGCTGTAGCAGTCTATATATGGGCATCAATGCTTGGGGTCATGCGTGAGGTTTGGGCATCAACAACTGGGGCTATTTCTGATGCATCGACCCTGTTAGGTCCATTAGGAGTGACCTCCTGCAAATTTGCCCAATAGGCATGTACAGAGGCATAGAACTCCCGGGCCCATGAAGGTACTTTATGGTTTCTTCGAATTTTTGAAATAGGTATCCAACCAAAAGATGCATAGACTTCCCTGACTCCCTTGCCCTTTCCCTTATCTTTCTTCCCACCAGACGTGGGCGGTGTAGTGGCCTTGCCTTTGGATGTACCGGCCTTCTCATTCATCGTCTTCCTTTCAGTCTTCTCTTGGGATGGTACAATTCTCTCGGCAGCTTTTGGTTTCACCATATCTGCAAATCCTTAAGAAGAATCAAAGAGATTTGCTAGAAAGGTCTGGTGAGTCAGCCAAAACTTGAAATGCATGCAAAATCAAAAGGGTTAGAAAAATGGCGATCAACAATAATTTCGGCGAGTCACCGAGTACTTTTGGCGACCTCAGGCTTCTCACCGAAAGTTAGAGCATTAAACATCAAATTCCACAAGAAATTAAAGTGAGATGAAAGCATTTGGCGAACCGCCAAGTAGTTCGGCGGGCTAGACCTAGCTCGCCAAATAGCCTAACACACCTATTCTCAACCCACCTTCTCGAATTCAACCCCTTCACCCCTAAAAACAAAGTCAGCACATGCACTAGTGAGATTTAACTCAGATACATAACATCCAAACACAATCCCACAAAATATAATTCTGCTAAAAGCACAAACAGATGGGGGTCTCAACACTTATAAACAAATTTCTCCACATTTAGAGATTAATACAGGCACATACAAGAACAAGATACATATATTGCAAATGAGTACAAATTCAATAAAATAATTTTGAGTGTCCAGCAACCAACCTTTGATGCTGATAACGGTAAGATTGAAACGCAAACAGCAAAGAAATCCAACTCCGAGCACAAATCAACGAACCAAAATACTAGTAAAATGCAAAAATAAGAAAAATACTACCTTGGTGTGAGTTTGTGAAGTTTAAAAGCGAGGAAAAGTGAAGAATTTGGACTCTTAAAACCTATGGCCTTCATAAACTATCCAGTTCGCATCCACTCGATGACATTAGTCACACTCCACAATCCATTTGGTGACACACCGAATGGTCATTTGACTCGCCAAAATTTATAGGACCTTTAGTCAACGAGAGGGTCTAAACGGTGATCTTAATCGTTGTTGCCGACCTAGTTGGCGATACGCCAAACTGATTCTCAAACTCACTGAGTTTTATAGGCTCCAATTTATACGTGTGTTGAGACAAACGGTGGGTTAAGTCAGGTACGCTGACCTCTTCGACGATCCACCGACTGACCATTTTGATCGCCAATCTGCATTTTCCAAACACTTTCCACACTTAAACCTGCACAACCAACACACCATTATTTATAAAAGCAAAAGAAAGCAGTAAATGGATTTGGGTTGCCTCCCAAACAGTGTCTTAGTTAATGTCATGCCATGACGCGAGTCAAAATTTAAGCTTCATTATTGGGGTTAGCCATATCATCACTAGGAAACCCCTTGCTTTTCTGCGAATGGAGTTGAGGCAATGCATGACCCATAAGGTTCTCGAGCAGCTGGACAGCTCTACAATAAGACCAAATCATTCTCTTTATCCCTTCAATGTCTTCTTTCAATTCTTCCAGCTCTTTATCTTGCTTAGTCATCTTGTGGAGAATGGTTGATAGCATTTCCTCAATGCGTTTAACTTCATTGTCCTTGGGATTTCTTCGCTCATGAGGAAGGAAATATTTATCCTTCCTCATGCACTGAGCCTCAATCTTCACCATATTTTTGGCCAACTCATCCATCTGAGTCATCAGTGCGGTCATCATGAAGTCCTTTTATACTTCTTGGTTCATTTAGTCAGTTGTCAAGCAGTTGGACTGCCATCGCATATGACTGCTTTGCAATATCACCCGAAATAAGTTGGTCGACTACCCTCTTATTTTTGTGGCCAAGACCTCTGTAGAAGAAGTAAAGGAGGATTATGTTGGGAATGTCATGAATTGGACATTGAGTGATCAGTTCTTTAAACCTTTCCCATGACATGTGGACCCTTTCACCCTCCAATTGCTTGAAGGTTAGGATTCTATCCCGAATTATCATTACCTCTAATGGAGGAAATTCCATTAGCTCGCAAGTGTTGGTTGATATATTCACCTCCTCAGCTTTTGAAGCACAAATCAAAAAACAAAAGTAAAAATAAAGTTAGTAAAACTACAACTAAGAAGAATAAAAAGTCTACGAATCTAAGAATTCTCAAATAACACCACTCCCCGGCAGCGGTGCTATTTTGATATTTGTGTAATCAAGGACATAACTTCCGATGCAAGTGTCTACAATCGTGCAATAGTATAATAACCCAACCAAGGGTTGGGATCGTTCCCAAGGGAGTGGTTTTGAAAATTAATAGAAAAATAAAATTTAGTTCTAACTAGTCGTAGCTAAAAACATTTACGATTAAAAATATTGTAAATTAAAGGGGGACACAAGAGTGTCAATTAACAATGGGGGTTTTGTCACAAGTAAGTAAAAACAACAAAATAAACAAGAATTTCTAAGTAATGAGAGGGGGATTCTTGGGATGTGAATGGAATACGGGATAGACTAAATCATTGGGTACATGCTTTTGATAGAGAACTCGTAGAGTATTTATTACTAGGCTAGACTTTAAGAGGGACGAGCTCTCTCTCTCTTGAGCAACTTACCCCGTTTCAAGCGGGTGCCTCTCGGACACCCAGAACAACCTCCGCCTTAACCCACTCACTTTCTTGAGCTGAGTGTGTGGACATAGGACTAGGGTTCACTCTCTCGAGCTGAACCTCATGTCGACCCAGTCATACAAGCTATCAATTTAGTGGTCTTAGTTTTACAACCTCTCTCTCGTGCAGGTTGAAAACACATATATGAGATTATATTTGCAACTACAACCTCATTAAGTTCATCCACAACCACTAAACGAAATCACATTTAAACTACGAATAGACTATTAGCAAGCAAGATCCAACAACTAATCTAACACATATTCACAAAATCATACTCCAAGAATTAGGTTTTTTAGACACACATGTATAAGAGATAGAAATTTATACCAAATTGAGCTTGTATTCAAATGGGTATGAAGATTTAAGTTTGGATACAGGACAAAATTGAAGAATCCAAGAGACCCAAGTCCAAATCTTGAAGACGAAACCCTTTGGATCTTCAAGTTTTCAAAACCCTCTCAAACTTAGAGAAAAATATAAAAAAAAATTATTTTATATGAAAATTATAATAATTGTTCGACTCTTAAAACTACAACTCTAACTAGTATTTATAGCTTTCACAGATTTGTGCTGCAGCGGATCATTCGGCTTCGTTAGTCAGAATCACCGATCAACTCGGTGATTCACCTTTTGGTGTAGTTCATCGCCGTCTTGCACCATCCTTCAACTTCGTCGTGCTCTGGGTCATTGGGCAACATGGTACTGCTTCGCGAAACTTCCCGGTGATGCGCTGACTGCTCCCTTTTTCTGCCGACTTAATCCTTTCCTTCAGGGCTCAGCACACTGGAACAAAAGGCGAGGTAAGACCCTTTGGAAACTTGCCAAGGGGACTCGGCGATCCTCAGGCCTTCATTTCTTCGTTCTTTTCAGCTTTTTCGTTCCTTTTTTCGACGTAGTGTTTATGCTTTCCTTCAAACTTTAAATACCTGAAACTTAAGGGTTTTCATCAGATAATGAGATAAAATAAGCATTTGAGGACACAATTTATATTGAAATATAGCCCTAAATGAGTCCAATTTGTGGACTCATCAACAAGCCACTTAACTTTCATAACATAAGAAATAGAACAATAAGAGAAAAACAATAGTACAAGTACAAAACACTTTTATAAAAGGAAAGCGGAAGTCTAATACACTTGTCTCATATTAGCAATCTTATACAATATAATGAAATTGGGCCTAACCCATACATCATGTTCAAAAGAGAAATACATGAAAGAAATGATAACAATGAAAGTCCATCATTGACACATGAGTACTCACCAAAGCATGGAACTATATCAATTCAATCTCTATCCACGAAATGGATGACCATGACAGTAAGACCCTAAATTTGAGCAAATGTAGGCAAGAGTATGTGTTAGTACAAAATAATGTACCAAGTATGATAGCCATGCATAAAACATTTAAATCATGCAAAAGGGGACATTTCATTTCATGACGTGCAATTGACCAAGTTAAAACATGACATAAGAGAGTGAGAAAACATAAGTCATAAAATCATGGTCAATGCATGCTAACTTTATACTTAAAACCCTTTAACTCATATGCGAGAGGTCTTGAAGTAACCTTAATTCCTTATTACTTGTGGGGAAATAGCTTTAACCGAGATATAGACCATGTGAGCTATAATATGATCCCCCGGTGTCTCCCACACCGAAAAGGGTTGTCCCACTTGCCAAGGTAAGGACCATGAACTTCTAGCTTAAGTGGATCCACTAGGTAATCAACCTACGGGGGCACACAATTATATGATAAGGAGATTACTACTAGAAACCCTACCTCTACTAGCGGGGGAGCTTCCATCTCATGTGATTTCTTCTACAAACCCGTACTCTACTACGGGAGAGCTTCCATCTCATCATGAATATCCACTCGGTGCTACGCATAAATCCCACAGAATAGTCATTTCTTATTTGACTTCATTATTCATGGGAAGGTGCCCTTGGACAACCAAACAAAAATAGTTCATCAGGATAGCTCTTACTCTTTGATTCAATTAGATGAGAAAACCTTTCAACCTAAGAATCATTTCTATGTGAGAAAACTGTTCACGTCATGCTATTATGTGTTTATGAAAATATCCTTTCACAACACAACATCATCATTGGTACTTTACTCTCAAAGCACCTTTAAAATTTTTGCATAGATTTCATAAGAAAATGCATAAGTCCATAATTTACCTCGTGAGGTTCAAAAACCACTTTCAATCATCAATGCTTCGAAAACATAGGTTACATATGAATTTCATCGTAAATATATGTAAATCTTGCAATACATGCTTAACTTCATAAAACTTTTCCTTGAAGATCAAAATCTCATATCATATGATTCATAAATTGAAAACATGGGGATTACATGGGTCCATGGGGAAATCATCATAAAATCATCATATTTCATAAATTCATGCATAAGATATCATAATTCAATCATTCAATCAATAATGAAAATAACCCATGATAATTGAACAAAACCGTAACTCAATTAGGGAATTCTACCTTTAGAAATAGAGGAATTTGGGAACTCCACGAATGGAGAGAATCCATGGATGAAAACTATCATACCTTGAATCCAAAATCTAGCCTTCAATTGAGCAATTTAGACCTTGACTTGAAACCCTAGGTTGAATCTTCTTCTTCTTCAAGTTTCTATAGAGAGAAATATGTGGAAAGGAGATTTGGTTTTACTTTTGTGAATTTGGAAGAATGAAGTGAATGGGTTAATTTGGGGGTTGAAAATACTTATATAAGGGTCTTAGGTAAGGGCAAAATGATGTAATTTAGGTACTAATTAATTAGGAAAAGACCCAATTGACCCTAATAATAAATGCCATGTGACCACTGACGGACCGTGGTCTGACCCATGGTCCGTCCTGGTGGACTGTCATTCATGGTCATAAAGGTGAGTTTTGGGGCCTCGAACCACGGACCGTGGTCTGGTCAACGGTCCATTGGTTAGGCTATGGTTCTTGGCCCTCATACCACAAACTGATCAAGATAAGGCTTGAATACCCGATTCATTAGAATCATGAATACCGCAGGAGCATTTGTCAATCTGAATGGCATCACCAAAAATTCATAATGACCATACCGAGTTCTAAAAGCAGTTTTGGGAATATATTTCTATCTAACACGCAGTTCATGATATCCAGACCTTAAATCAATTTTTGAGAATAATTTAGCACCCTTCAGCTGGTCAAACAAATCATCAATCCTTGGTAGTGGATATTTATTTTTGATTGTTATTCTGTTCAATTGTCTATAGTCTATACAAAGCCTAAGAGTCCCATCTTTCTTCTTTACGAATAAAACAGGGGCTCCCCAAGGAGAAACACTAGGTCTAATAAAACCCTTCTCAAGAAGTTCTTGCAATTGAGATTTCAATTCTCTTAATTCTGCTGGAGCCATTCTATAAGGAGTGATAGAAGTAGGGTTAGATCGAGGAATAAACTCGATTGGAAATTCAACCTCTCTTTCCGGGGGTAATCTAGGAAGGTTTTCTGGGAAGACTTATGGAAAATCACATACAATAGGTATGTCCTTGATACAAGGACTCTTCAACTGTGTATCAACTATGTGAGAAAGGTATGCCCTACAACCTTGACGCATCAACTTTCTTGCCACGGCCACAGAAATAATACTAGATGTCAATGATCATTCACCTTGTACATTGATGTGTGAAAATGTAGGTTCTTTAAAGGTCACATGTTTTGATCTACAATCTACCACTACATGATATTTATAAAGCCAATCCATCCCGATAATAATATCAAAATCCTTGAAGGGAATTTCAATCAAATTAGCAGGGAAGTGTAAGTTTTGAATCACAAAGGAACAATATTGGTAAACTCGATTACACACCACTTGATAACCCAAGGGACTTTCAACCAGCGCGTCATAATTAAGTCTCACAGATTTCACATTTTTAGGAAGAACAAGTGATGAACAAATATAGGAATGTGTAGAAACAGGATCAATCTATGTAAACACACATAAGCCAAATAAGTGAAATTTACCGACAATCACGTCTTGTCCATCTTGCTCATCCCTCTGCATCATAGCATAAGCACGTGCAATAGCCCTTTGTCCACTAGCTTGATTATCTCCACTTGTACCTGTTGCTTGGGTGTTTTTAGGTTTTGAACCTCTATAAGTTTGAGGAGGATTAATAGAAGGCTTATGAACTGAGCCTTCAGTTTTCAAGGAAGGAGCATTATTAGGATTAGGACAGTTCTTCACTTTATGATCAAAGCTCCCACAATTAAAACATGCACCCGTGGCTCTCCTGCAAGTACTATAATGATTCTTTCCATATTGCGGACAAGTGGGAACACGAAGCTTGCCTTGGCCATAATTTGGAGTGCTCGCTGTAGAAAAATCTAATTTGTTTTGCTTTTCTTGCGGTGGCCTGTTATCACTACCAGCCTTAGAATTATCAAACCTTCCCTTTTTGAATGGACCTCTAAAGTTTGGTCTAGGCTTTCAGAATTTGTTTTCATTTCTACTAGCTTCTTCTTTATCAAGTCGTTCCCAAGTAGAAGCAGCAGACACTAACTTACAAAAGTTCTCATGTTGCAGTATCGCCACATTCTTCCTAATGGATTCATTTAAACCATCTTCAAATTTTCTGCACTTATTTTTTTCCTCTTTAATAATACCTCCAGCATAGCGAGAGAGCCTTAGAAACTTTTGTTCGTATTCAGCAATAGACATGACTCGTTGCCTTAGATTCAAAACTCCTTTTTCTTTGCATCACAATAAGCAGGTGGGACATACTTCATACGAAATTCCTTAAGAAAATCATCCCAAGTAAGAACTGGAGGTTTTACCTTGGCATTCAGAACACTTGACCACCAATCATATGCATCCTTTGGTAATAGTGAAATAGCATACTTAAATTTGGCAACATCGAACACTCCAACTGCTCAAACACCATCTCCATGCGCTCCAGCCATTGTTCAGCGTCAGTGGGATCAACAGTGCCTTCAAACTCCACACCACCCATTTTCCTCGTTTTTTTAAAGTTAATCCCGTTGCGATCATGCATCGATTCAGCCATGTGGTGGAAGAATTCATCCATTTGTTGAAAGGGACGATTCATGGCTTGAGTACCACGACTCATGTGAGGATGTGAACCAACTCTTACACCCTGATGGTTTCCCACTTCAGACCCACTAGTGTGGGGAACATATTGATTTGATAAATGTTCTCCAATCCCTTCCAGTGCATGTGGTTGGGAAACTAAGGCACCCGAACCTTCACGAGCAGCTTCCATAGGTCGGTCAGAAGAAGAGGCCATAACTTAATTCCTTCAAAAGGGGAGATCACGTGGCATTAGGGACATGTACTAGATGCATGTGCAATCTACATGCAATAAGAATATGATAAACCATGTAAGTGAAGAAGAACTCTAAATAGAAACTTTTTGAAAGCAAACAAGTATACAAGTAATTCAAACCAAAAGTCCTAGAACCACAAACCTAGGCTCTGATACCAACACTTGTAGCGACCCTTTTAGAGGAATACTACCACTTAAAGAGAAGCCTAATTTAATACTTGCTACATTTAAAAGAGATTAATGAAGGGCATATTGATTTTAATCTAGTAGAGGGATTAGGTTCATAACGAATAATTTAGTTAATGATATACATCTTGCCCATTTTCACATTTATTTGATGTTAAAATTGACATGGCGCAAAATTTAGCTTATGACGGAAACACCCTCCCAGAATAATTTAAGCAAATAACTGACGAGCTTTTCATGCATATATTATCCTCACACTTAAGGATGAGATAACAAGAATATTACCAACTTCCGAGTACCGAAATTAGCCGGTTAATGCTTCACACAAACATTCAAAACTAATAGTAAATTTTGTATATTACAAGACTTGGGTTTACACACCCCAAAAGAACAATACATATAGACATACTTATATTACAATCCATGGTGACATGATCAAATTAGTTCTCAAAATTTCATGTAAATATACAACACATAGATCATGTACAAGTCCCAAAGTTTATACAAAATATAGATTCCTATATGCAAATGTGATCGTCCTTAAGGCTCTCAAAATCTCCATCTCCAATAGACAACTTCATGCATCCTCTCGAACATTTCCTACGATAGAAACCACTATCGCTAAGCATATATCTTATTGGTGCAAAAACTATAGTCTCGGAGCCCTCAAATTCACCAAGTTACCTTTCTCAAGTCATGGGCAGCATAATTGAACATAATAAGTAAATCAAGTAAACAATATATAAAGCGTATCAAGTTCGATATTTAAAGATCCAAATGTCAAGAACGTTCATAGCACCATTTTCCAAGAGATTCAACAACAAGGCTCGCCCAATATATACATCATGTCGTCACACCAAGCAGAAGCAGGTATCAAGAAGGACCGACGCCCTGTATCAAGAAGGGTCAAAGCCCAATAATCCAGAGAACCAAGAACCATATTAAAAATGGCTTCTAGTTCGTACTTAAAATGGACGACTTCCATTCTTAAGACGGACTAAAAATCCAGAGTCAAGATGGAAAATGATCCGAATCAAGAGGCATGCCAATAGTGACAAAGTCACAGCCACAAGAAGGACAGGATCCCAACAAGAGTGCCAAGTGATCAAACAATCCATACAAGTGGGCGAGTTACACAAGCGTCTTTAACGTCTTAAAGGATACCAACACGACAATGCAAAGTGACAAGAGGTAACCAAGGTACCAAGATCAACTTTCAGATATACCAGTAGTTAAAAGAGTGCAAGTACAAGTTTATAAACAAACCTCAGTGCTTTAGCAAAGAAACAGTCCAACACAACTTCGCGAGTTCAGACCGTAGACCAACCAATGTTTCAAGGTCCTCAACTTGTTCGCGAGTATATACAACCTTAAAAATACAATTAAATAACTTCTTTAATTCCTAGTATCTCAATAATGTCGAAGTAAAATAGGTTTATCATCACAAGTAAGCTTAGCCTGCATAGATACGACTATTCTCCCAAAACAGTAATTCTGTCCAGCCTAGTACCTCATGTTGTAACTTAGATTTTAAAAGGAAAACGGCAAAACTAGACTTTATAACCTTCATGAAAGATGTATATACATCTCTTAGGGTTGCAAACAAACAAGAATCATCGCAAAATATATTTTTTACAAAAAGACATATTCAAAACATTAACAGTTGTCCATACAGGATTTGTAATTTCAAAATCTGGACAGAACTTGTCCTATGTTGCGTCCCATATTTCGAATTAATAACAGCTAAATTAGAGTTTTACATAAACATAAGAGTTGTAGGTCTACGAACTAGCTTTCCAAAGCATAATTATTCACTGTAAACTAAGTCCTAGAGAAAGAGATATGCATAAAATACCAAACACTACCTAGCTCAGAAACAGATTTCGTCACTTACCAAAAAGAAGGGTGTGTCTCGAATTCCAACCAAAAGGACCAAGTTTTTCTCTTGTGATTTTGAGAGTAATAAAGTTAGAGAGAGTTCATCAGGTTTCTTAGAGCTAAGGAACCCGAATTTCACTATGGAGGAGGTGTAAGCATATAGTCACCAAAAGTGATGCTTATCCCCTTCACAGCTGTCCTTCAAAGGTGCTGCCCAAATAATTGTAGGCTGCCCAAAAAGCATACATATAGACCTATATGTACATACGTAATACCAACACTTTCAATTTACATGTAATTCTAATTAGAACATTACATAAATACCCCCATATAATACCTTAAATTACGATCACAATTATGTTAAGCAAGATTGCAAATATCACAAAATTTCAAGTTCCCAAAATGAGAATAAAACATATTCTAGTAACTAAGCAATGGTGTATCGACATGAGAATGTTGGTCTAGTATTTTGGGGCGTTACAATTTTACTATAAGAATTAACATTAAAAAACAAATCAACCATAATATAAGACAATTGACCCATTGAAATCATTTATAGGAAGAACCCATGGCTAGAATGAAAACCCTAGTTTTTTGAAGAATCTATCAATTCAAAATTAAAGAGTTGAAGGGATTCATGGAGAAATGTGTTCCATGAATCAAGGCTCCCATACCTTGATTAATGTTTTCCTCACGAAATTGGAGTGAAAATGTTGGAACTTGAGCCCTAAGCTTGACCTTGGTCTTGTTCTTCAATGGAGTCTTAGAGAGAGAATATTTTGAGAGGGAAGTTGGTTATGTTTGAGTTTTGTGAGTTATGAGGGATTAAACAATGGTTAATAGTTAAAAAGTACTTATAAATGTTTAAATAATTAATATAAGTCGTTCCTAACCTTTAATAATTAATATAGAACTTACCTAATTTAATTCACCGTTCGCTGAGATTTTGGGCAGATTCATACACCCCATCCATGAGCCCCCCACCCACAGGGCGTGGATGGACCCACGGACCATATTGGTCACTCGTGGGTTGGTTCTAGGGCTGGTCATCTTGGCCATGCATTAGGCCTCACTCACAAGACCCCACCCACAGGGCGTTAGTGGGTGGGGTCTACGACCCGTACTGCATGGGCGTCGAAAGTGGGTGTGACTAGGAGATTTGGGAAAGACTAAGTATTGAATCAGGACCCCCACTTATGGGGTGTGAGTGCACCCACGTGGTGTGGGTGCCCCTCACGTGGACCAAGCTGTATTTGATAGCTTTTGGGTATGTCCATTGGTTCTCCTCAAGGACCCTGTAAGGGTCCTTGTGGGGGAGATGGCATGCCTTGACATTTAGGCACTACGACCTTAGTACTAGGTCAGGTAAATTGTTTTAGGACCTTAATCTTCAATGTAATCCTATTTAGGCTTCTAGTTTACGTGTTAGGCTCTAGCTTAGGTCATTAGGTTTCCGGGGTGTTACAAGGCCCATCTCTATCTTCATTATTGTATGGCTTCAATTGAGTTAAAGGAATTGAAAGATCAATTACATGATTTGTTGAGTAAGGGGTTCATTCGCCCTAGTTTATATACATGAGGTGCAAAAGGATGGATCCATGAGGATATGAATTGAGTATCGACAGTTCAACAAGGTAGCAATGAAGAATAAGTATCCTCTTACTCATATTGATGACTTATTCGATTAGCTTCAGGGTGCATCTTTATTTTCTAAGATTGATTTGATGTCCGACTTTCATCAACTGAAGATTAGGGCTTTGGATATCCCTAAAACAGCTTTCAGGAACCGATATGGACACTATGACTTTATTGTGATATATTTCGGTTTGATTAATGCCCATGTAGCATTTATGGAGTTGATGCACTGGGTGTTTCAATAGTATCTAATTTTTTGAGATATTGTTAATCAATGAAAACTTGGTGTACTCCAAGACTGAGGAGGATCATGTTTGACATTTGAGGATTGTGTTCCAAAGATTGTGGGAAGAGAAGCTATATGTCATATTCTTGAATTATGAGTTCTGGATTGGTTTGGTTACAGTTTTGGGACACGTGGTGTCCAAGGAGGGTATTCGGGTGGATCCTGCTAATATTGAGGTAGTTAGAGGTTGTAGATCTACTTCAATTATTGAGATATGGAGTTTTATGGGACTTGCTGGTTATTACAGGCAATTCGCTTAGAGCTTCTCAACTATTGCAGCTCATTTGAGTGACTCGACAGAGTGTGAGCTTCCTGTGGTCTCATGAGTATAAGAAGAGCTTTCAAAACCTAAATACTTTATTGAAATAGACTCATGTTTTGAATTTTCTCAACGAGGGTGCAGACATCAATGTGAAAGGAAAGGTGATCACCTATGCTTTTACATAGTTCAAGTACCGCAAGAGGAACTATTATACTCATGATTTGGAGTTGGCAGGTGTAGTGTTCCTGCTTAAGCTATGCTAACATTATCTATATGGGGTGCATTGTGAGGTCTTCTCTGATCATCAGAGTTTTCAGTACATCCTCGTTAAGAGAGATCTGATCTTGAGGCAGTGAAGATAGCTTGAGCTGCTGAACGACTATGATATCAACATCTTGTATCCTCGGACATAGTTTCCCTCTCGATTGTAGTTACCATAGTTGCGACCTTGGTTTTCTTGACCTTGGAGCCAATTATCTGAATTTGTACCTTAGGCGTTGGCTCGGAAACCCCCCATCTGATCATTCACCAAATACGCATCCTCTTCACAATTGCATTACTCAACTGGTGGTGGTCGATTCTAGTCAGATAGTTTACTATATTTACCTTCTCTGCACCTCCGGTCATATGCTTTAGTACCAAAACCAATTATGTTCTCATCTGGGCCATCTCTTCATGAATATAATCAGCAACTTTATTACGCGTAGCTTAAATTGCAAATGTGCTTCTTCTAGTGTCTGACTTTCTAGTGCTCCATGCTTTATTGTTTTGGGAAATGTTCTCCAATTTCTCTGCGATCTCTTCAAAAGTGCACTCATTATATGATCCTCCAGCGATAGTATCAAGCACATCCTTACCATAGTCATCCTGACCTCTGTAGAAGTACTCTTTCAATGACTTATCATCGATGCGATGATTTGGAACACTTCTTCTGAATGCAGTGAACCTATCCCATGAACTACTCACAGACTCTCCACGTAGTGCTACAAAGTTGTTCAACTTATCCTTGAGATTCAGCTTCTTGGACAATGGGAAATAATTTTCCATGAACACCTTTTGTAATTGGTCCCATGTATGAATCGAGTTAAATGGAAGCTCAGAAAACTAGATCGCAACATCTCTGGTCACTGATAGAGGGAAGACTCTCAACCCTATGACGTTCATATTCAACTACGGTCGCCCTACACAACTCTTGCAGATACTCCTCAACTTCGCCATGTACCCATGTGTATCTTCCGAAGTCATACCAGAAAAAAATCCCCTGGCAGTAAGCATCTGCATCAGACTGCTCAACACCACAAATGTATGCATTGGATGTAGAGGAGGGAGAACAATGGGTCCTTCTGATTCAACTGTATTGAACTCGACCCTATAGTTATCTTGCAGCCTTGGTTCTTGCGGATTTTGCATCCTCAATGCATCTCTAAGTAGATTACCACCAGGAACCGGAATGTTATCATTATTCACTACATCCTCATGCTCCTCTATGATCAGATTATTATTGCCCCCTTGATTTTCCATTCTTCTCAAACTCTTGCTTAGTTCGGGGTTGTATGGGGTCAGTGGTTCGCCTCGACTCTGTGTACTTGGGATAAACTAGAGTAGAAACCTATAGAAAAAAAAAACACATAAAATTAGGAAATAATTGACTAAAGTTCAATAATGTAGTTAAACTTAATCCAAAAGCCTTATTCCTCGGCAGCGGCACCAAAATTTGATACGCTCGAATTATACCTGCTAAATAAGTATAAGTGATCGTTGTCAAATAAACAACCCAAATTATAGGTTGGGGTCGATCCCACGAGGAATATGGTTTAGACTTAAACTTAACGCACTATTATATCCGTTTAGTCAACTTATTTCCGATACAAGTAAATAAAGGGGGGAATTGTGAAAAAAATAACTGATTGTTGTTTAAGTAACAAGTGAGCAAGATTCAAACTTTGTTGTTATCAATGAGAGAGAGAGAAACTAGGGTGTATGTGTTCCCCATAAGCTTTTAACGTAGTAATCCTAATATAGTAATCCTTTCCTAGTGTTTTAAATGCAAAGTTGGTAAGATAGGTATCCCTAAGTGATTGTTCCTCCAAAAATGGAATTTCAACCCGCACCTTGGTCCTGCTACGTGTGTATAATTTACTAACCCTTGCCTTTACCTCAGATTAGACATCACATCAATGTATGGCTTAGTTTTCACCCTAGCATAAATTGACATAAGACTATTAGATAGTATCACACTAAATCTCTTTTGATTATTATTTTGTTATTAACTACCTCCTTGGTCCAGAAAGTAGCAAAAAGGGGAGTTCTGGCATTGCGCACCGTTAAAAAGACTTCTAAGCGAAAGAATTACCAATACATGCATAAACACAATTCAAGAATTACTTAGTTATTATTCATACGTTGTTAATAGCCCATGGTTCCCACAACGCTAGATGTGGATTTATCTACTCATGCTTGAACGA
>JAJOOO010000195.1:0-11061 GCA_029582685.1 Solanum piurae | reverse complement strand
TTTAGAATTAAGGAGTTGCCAAAAAAGAAGTAAAAACATTCTTTTTGAAATGGACTAAAAAGGAATTTAAGACGAACAAATTGAAACATTTGGGAGAGTATAAGTTGTTTACTTCAAGTATATTGGCCCTCCGTTAATAGTTTTAGAATTAAGGAGTTGCCAAAAAAGAAGTAAAAACATTCTTTTTGAAATGGACTAAAAAGGAATTTAAGACGAACAAATTGAAACATTTGGGAGAGTATAAGTTGTTTACTTCAAGTATATTGGCCCTCCGTTAATAGTTTTAGAATTAAGGAGTTGCCAAAAAAGAAGTAAAAACATTCTTTTTGAAATGGACTAAAAAGGAATTTAAGACGAACAAATTGAAACATTTGGGAGAGTATAAGTTGTTTACTTCAAGTATATTGGCCCTCCGTTAATAGTTTTAGAATTAAGGAGTTGCCAAAAAAGAAGTAAAAACATTCTTTTTGAAATGGACTAAAAAGGAATTTAAGACGAACAAATTGAAACATTTGGGAGAGTATAAGTTGTTTACTTCAAGTATATTGGCCCTCCGTTAATAGTTTTAGAATTAAGGAGTTGCCAAAAAAGAAGTAAAAACATTCTTTTTGAAATGGACTAAAAAGGAATTTAAGACGAACAAATTGAAACATTTGGGAGAGTATAAGTTGTTTACTTCAAGTATATTGGCCCTCCGTTAATAGTTTGAGTCTACTGTTTTTGAAGGTAGTGGGTGGACTTTTATCATGGATCTGCCTATGATTCTTGCAATTTATTTCCACGTTCAATTCATCTGTTACTTCCATTATGGTGTTTTACTCTAGTTGTTCTGCCTGTTGAAGAATTCTCGCCAAGGCCTTTGAGATATGTAGTGTTTGTTTTTGTGTTTCTGCAGGACTTGATTAAGAATATGTGATCCACCAAGTTCTATATCTGACGCTGTCGTAACATTGTGTGCTGCTAATGGCAACTTCACCAATACAGTTGGCTGTGCATTCACGTTTGTTGAGCTATGGCAGTACTGAGTCAACCAAGTTGGTTCCTGCATCATCAGGTAACCGTGCAAAAATATTATGCAGTCTAAGGAAACTGGAATTGGAAGACATGAATTTCTCTGGCATAGGTCGAAATAATGATCAAGAAGCTCCTAGGAGAGCTCATCGACGAAAAGCAATATCAGCATCGAGAATTTCACTTGTTCCATCTGCAAAAAGGGTTCCCACTTACCTTTTCAGGACAGATACTGGTGGTCAAGTGAAAGTCTTGGTGGAAAAGACAAACGGAAAGTACAAAGTGCTTGTAGAAGTTTTGCCATTGGAGCTCCCAGATGCACATTCTGAGCTGGTTATGGTTTGGGGTCATTTTAGATCTGATGCTTCATGCTTTATGCCTCTAGGTCAAAATAGACGTGGAGCAGATGGAAAAAGTAGTACTGTTGAAACACCATTTGTGCAAGAACCTTCAGGCAAGGTCACCGTGGAGCTGGATTTTGAAGCAAGTTTAGCCCCCTTCTATGTCTCCTTCTATATGAAGTCACGACTAGTTTCTGACATGGAAAACTCAGAAATCAGAAGTCACAGGAACACAAATTTTGTTGTACCAGTTGGTCTCAGTTCAGGGCATCCTGCTCCATTGGGTATTTCCTTTCAGCCAGATGGATCTGTGAATTTTGCTCTCTTCTCACGCTGTGCAAGAAGTGTAGTTCTGTGCTTGTATGATGACATATCAGTTGAAAAACCTTCTTTAGAGATTGATCTAGATCCTTATATTAATCGATCAGGCGATATTTGGCATGCTGCTTTAGATTGTTCTTTGCCATTTAAGACCTATGGTTATAGATGTAAGGCGGCTACTTCTGGGAAGGGAGAGCTGGTTCTTTTGGACCCATATGCTAAGGTGATAAGGTGTGTTATTCCTCGTCAGGGTGGGTCTGAGATACGCCCAAAATATCTTGGAGAACTATGCCTGGAACCTGGCTATGATTGGAGCGGTGATGTCCCTCCTAGCTTACCTATGGAGAAACTAATAATTTACCGCTTAAATGTGACTCAATTTACAAAGGACAAGTCCAGTAAGCTACCTGATGACCTTGCTGGAACTTTCTTTGGCATTAGCGAAAAATGGCACCATTTTAAAGATCTTGGTGTGAATGCAATGTTACTGGAGCCAATTTTCCCTTTTGATGAGCAGAAAGGACCCTATTTTCCGTGGCATTTCTTTTCACCTGGAAATATGTATGGACCTTCTGGTGACCCTCTTTCTGTCATTAAATCGATGAAGGATATGGTTAAGAAATTACATGCTAACGGGATAGAGGTTTTTCTTGAAGTAGTTTTCACTCACACTGCAGAGGATGCACCTTTGATGCATGTTGATAAATTTTCATATTGCATAAAAGGTGGTCAGGATCTGAATATTCAAAATGCATTGAATTGCAATTACCCCATAGTCCAACAAATGATTTTGGACTGTCTCCGCCACTGGGTAATTGAGTTTCATATTGATGGTTTTGTTTTTGTTAACGCTTCTTCCTTGTTGAGAGGGTTCAATGGAGAGATTCTATCTCGTCCTCCATTAGTTGAAGCTATTGCCTTTGATCCTATCCTTTCAAAGGTCAAGATGATTGCAGATAATTGGAATCCATTAACCAATGATTCGAAGGAAAATTTATTCCCTCACTGGAGGAGATGGGCAGAGATAAATATGAGATTTTGTGATGACATTCGAGACTTCTTGAGAGGTGAGGGTCTCCTAAGCAATCTAGCAACACGACTTTGTGGAAGTGGGGATATCTTCGCAGGTGGACGAGGTCCTGCATTCTCTTTTAATTATATTGCCAGAAATTCTGGACTCACACTTGTTGACCTGGTTAGCTTCAGTAGTAATGAAGTGGCTTCAGAGTTAAGTTGGAACTGTGGACAAGAAGGCGCTACGACCAATAACATTGT
This sequence comes from Solanum piurae, assembly GCA_029582685.1. Classification (NCBI taxonomy): domain Eukaryota; kingdom Viridiplantae; phylum Streptophyta; class Magnoliopsida; order Solanales; family Solanaceae; genus Solanum; species Solanum piurae. The sequence goes on along the minus strand of JAJOOO010000195.1, from coordinate 8,113 downwards.
CCTAGAGAGACGACTTAAACAAGTTCGTAATTTTCTGTTCATATTGTTCATTTCTCTAGGTGTACCAGTACTTAACATGGGAGACGAGTGTGGTCAGTCTTCAGGAGGTTCCCCAGCATATGATGCTCGAAAATCTTTGGATTGGAATACTTTAAAAACTGGTTTTGGGACTCAGATTACCCAGTTTATTTCATTCTTGAGTAATTTAAGAATGAGAAGAAGTGATCTTCTTCAAAAGAGAACCTTCTTGAAGGAAGAAAACATCCAGTGGCATGGGAGTGACCAATCTCCTCCGAAATGGGATGGCCCGTCTAGCAAATTCTTGGCTATGACTTTGAAGGCCGATGCTGAAGTCAGCCAGACATTAGTCTCTGATATCGTAGGTGACCTGTTTGTTGCTTTCAATGGTGCTGGTGATTCAGAGAGCGTTATCCTTCCACCACCTCCAACAGATATGGTATGGCATCGTCTTGTTGACACAGCCCTCCCTTTCCCCGGGTTTTTTGATGAGAAGGGAACTCCAGTTGAAGATGAATTAGTTGCATATGAGATGAAGTCTCACAGCTGTTTGCTGTTTGAAGCTCAGAGACTAGCTGAAATAGATTCTAGCAAGCGAAAGAAACAGATTAGACTTTCTTCTAAGAGGCAATAGTTTGTAAAGCCCCTAAGTATATATATATATTTAAATAAGAGGGTTTTTTTCTGAATAAATAAGAAGATTTTACTGAGAATACTTGTATCTAAACAGTTTCTTTTGCAGCTTCAAATATCTTAAGAGTTCTTATGTAAAAGATGTAAAGATTAGTCCCATAGTAGCTTTGTCAGCTGCAAGTTTTGTTGACATGATTGTATCCTCTACTGCTGAATAGAGCAACCACTCTGCATAGATTAGGCAGACATGCATTCCAGCCCGGCCCGTTTTAGTGGAGGGGCGTGCTATTTGTTTACATACATTAGTTTATAAGGGATTTAATGCCGATTGTGATGGAGATCAAATGATTGTTCATATACCATTACCCTTGGAGGGAGGCTCAAGTAGAAAACCAAGGCCGCTTAAATTTGAAATGCCTCAAATTGAATAGGTGTTAGCTAGAGCAAGATTTCTTGGTACATACTCCTCTGTCCCTAATTACTTGTCAACTTTTGAATTGACACACCTATTAAGAAAACAATGATTGACATAATGAGTTTATCATTTTACTCCTATTAATTATGAAGTGGATGAATTAAAAACTTAAGATTTTCAAGAAGTTTTACATTTTTCAAAGTAATTAATTAATGGTATAATAGGTAAATTTTTTTTGTCCTTTCTTGATTTGTCAAAATGGATAAGTAATTAGGGACAACTAAAAAAGAAAAAGTGGACAAGTAATTAGAGACAGAGGGAGTAACAATTATATGTTCATCCACTGACTGTTACAGGACAATTTGCTACACCGTTAAGAGGTCGTTTAGCTGAGTCTGAGTGTATAAGAAAAATATTGAATAGGACATTATTAATGCTAACATTAGTTAAACTGTGGTCATTTCTTATGCACGATTTAATTTAATTTATTAAAAATAACACGCATTTACATAAGTTCTGAAAAAGAAAAGTTGTTTACTAAAATATCCTCCACAAATACAGTGAAAAAGATGTTGAAAAGATTTTGCCAGGCAATTATGTGTTTAACCATGCAATAAAAATCCTTACATTGCTAATACCATGATTTGTCACCTACTAAACATACATAATATAACATCAAATAGTGTATACATAAATTGAAAAATTGTCCCAAACAAGGTATTAGTAATACACGAAACTACTACATACATTATTATTCTTAATGTATCCTTACAAAAAAACCCTAAATGTACACTCGGTAAAGCTGCAAATGCTATTCTTCCAGCTAATACATAGACACTCTTCTCGGCTGGGAAGGAGCAGAAGCACACAGTTTTTTTCCATGGGGAGGGGAAGGAAGGAGAAATGGCAAAATCATCTTACATAAGATGTAATAACTTGGTGGCATGGAGTCGTCGTAACTATAATGGTAGTAGGAACCTCACGAACGGGGCATATTATCGATGAACCTTCAGTGAACTTTTCTTCTCTAATGAAATTTCTGCTCTGCCTATATTTTCTAAATTGGGAAGAGGCAGCACCTTGACTACCACACCAAGTTGATAGCCAGATCCAAAAGACTTTCTACTTGATGTATTGCCCGTTGCTTCTCCTGTTGTTTCAATCTACTCGCGACTGATTCTGGATCAAGTCCTTGTGCTTCTAATGATTCTGTATATTCAGATCGCACCTCCTTTAACAGTTCGTTCACCTCTCTGACAAAATCTATCCTCAAAAGCATATCGTCAGCTTCCAAAGTTGGTCTTAGAGGACCTTGATGCTAACAAGAAATGCAAAGAAAGTGAGAAAAGCAACTTTAGATGTCTTGACGTAACGAATTAATGCGCACATACCACATAGAGAGAAGTGAATGTAAATATCAGTTATCACACAAGTACAATCAGGTTTTGGATCTCACAGATTGATAGTACGAAGATGAACAGTTTATATCAAATCAGAAAAGCAATATGAAAGAGTAAAAATGTACCGTGTCAATGTCGAAACCTGCAGGTACAAGAATGCTAAATGGGTCCTCTCGAGGAAATGTATCAACCATACGTTTTTTACATGCCTTGAGCCATCCTTCATTGTCTAGTCCACCATCATGCATATTCAGAAGATCATTCAGTAGTCTCATGGCAGGAGTTGCTTCCCGCTTCAAAATCTCTGTCTAAATGCAAGGATAAAGGTTTTAGACAAGAAAAAACAATAAAGACAGACAGAGAAAGCTGGGTATTTTTCCCGCATGATGAGAGATAAAACACGATTGTGTGACAGAGTCAGGAAAAGACATGAGTAAAACCCTGAAATGTAAAGACAAACTAAAAAAGGAAGGACACGAGTGAGATAAAAATAAAGAGTAACTTTCACATATAGTAAACATAAAAATCATATTTGTATGTTATAGCTATAGTTTGCATAATTGCGCTCCATAACAAATTTTATGTGGAGCTTTTGATTTGTATAATTCGCTACAAACATCCAATTTTATACAAATTGTTCAGTTTTGTATAAATTGATTTATACATTGTAATTTGTATGATCTGTATTTGTATAATTATAAGTGTATAGGACGAAAATATATGTATTTGTATTTGTATATACACTTTTCTCTCGCTTTATACAAACACAAACGCATTTTATACATTTTATACCGAAATGTATAAAATGACTAATTGTATACCGAATCAGGTGGCAAAAGATAGGAGATGTTTGCTGCGAATTACAATTAAAATAAACTATGGCTAAAACATTTAATTTGAATTAATAGTTTGCTATTTCATACAATTTTCCCAAAAATAATCAGTAAATCACATCTACTTGTCAATTCGTCAAAGATCAACAAATGGGTAAGATACTTATCAAAGCTGGATACTTAAGATGATGAGCACTTCCTTAAAATGACAGTTAACCACACAAATGTTACTTTTGGCAGGCAGAGGGATACAACACATAAGAGAAGAAAGGAAATTCAGTGGAACACTATCAAGGTTAAAATTACCAAGTATAATTGAGTTAAATGAAAATACAGGTGAGTTTTGGCGTAAAATCTTCCCTCAAGTATAACCCAAACTTAGAGTACATTCTTATGGTAAAATTATGAACAAAAAACATCCTTTAACTATCCCCAAATTTTGAAATAAACAACCTTATGTTAACTTATGTTAAAAAACTAACAGCTGAAATAAATACATGTGCCAAGCACATGACTTCCTCCCAAATCTCCATATACTGTACGGATTTCTTCATCTTCATAAACAATAGCCACAAAATGTTGGGACTCTTCTTTTCTGTTTTTGTGCAGAAAAATAATCTGCTCCAATGGGTACAGCTATGAACTTTATACAATTTATCATACTATAGTACAGATGAGCCTTAGAGAACTAGGTAGAAGTCTACATAAGGATCAGGGGCACGATTTGGGAGGAAATCAATCGTACAGTATATGGGTATTTGGGAGGAAGTCATGTGCTTGGCACAAGTATTTATTTTAGCTGTTAGTTTTTTAACATAAGGATGTTTATTGCAAAGTTTGGGATAGTTAAAGGATGTTTTTTGTTCATAATTATACCATAAGGATGTACCCTAAGTTTGGGTTATACTTGAGGGATGATTTTAGCCCAAACCCCTAAAAGAGTCAATGTTTTAAATAATTGATATCAACGAAATACGAGTTTTTTGGCCAGGAGCGCTTCTACAGAAGACTGTTTTCACATACCTCAACTCGCCTGTACAAGAGATCAAGACTTCGAAGTGCATCTTTCTCATCCTGGAATGCACAAAAAAGATATCTTACATGCATTAGATTTTTCTTTTGGTCCTTTTACTAAAGAGTTAGTGGTGAGGGCTGACTAAGCTACCACACATGGACTTCTAGAGGATATTCTATACAAGCACATAATTAGGAGGTTGCATAGTTTTCTATTACACCAAAGTATGAAAAAGACTTATTCCCATTTCCACACTGCCTGTGCAACAGTACCATACTAATCAAACATTGACAGTGCATATGAAGGACTTTAAATACAAGAAGATGGAATCTAAAGGAATTGACAGAATCACAGAATTGTCAATGAGTGATGAAAAGTACCTAATATTTTAATATTGCATGAAATATCATCCATGGTGCATTTCATCATCTAATTGTCACAGTAAGTCCTGTAAATTTTCTCATTTAAACTAGGCCATTTTATTTGGGGAAAACCTTGTGAAGATTCTGTTCCAAATTCGCTACTCTGTAGGAATGACAAATTTTGCAGCAGACACCGCTTTCCATCTGAGCTCATGAACTAAAGAACATGCTAAAGTGAATGTGACACTTATACTGACGACCAAAGGAGAATCCATTGCACAAACAAGCAAAAGCAAAGGAAATAGAACAGGGTAGCTGAGCTAGTCATAGAAAGGTAAGATAAGCCATAAAATGCTTACATCACGCCGAGCAAGATCAAGCCGATTCCATATGATCAATAGAACAAGTTCATCGAGTTCACCTTTTTCTGCAGCTTCCTCAATTTTCTGCACATAAACATCAAAACAAGATCCATACAAGAAACAATGTCCAATAAGAAAACTATCACAAAATTGGACTTTTGAAGAAAAAATCCCTAGGGCTTTGGTCTAGTTGTAAGAGAGAAACATGTGATGTGTGGTTTAGGCTTATGTCACAGGTTCAAACCCTGTTATAAACAAAAGCCTGGTATTTAGGTGGATAAAGGTAGAGTGGCGGACCCATTATCCACCATGGCACCATCCAAACCTTGGTATTTCTTAGTCATCAAAAAAGAAAAATTGGAATAGACAGATAGATGTCATAAGAAAAGGATTTAATAAGAAAATGTTTATGTATTCTATGTCACATCCAAGTAGCTAAAGTTCATGTATAATGGATAGATAGATAGATAGGTTTCACAAGCAAGAAGAGTTCTAAAGGCTAAATTAACAACACGATAGATAACCATAACTCAGGAAAGATGTCCCTCAAGAGAAAGAAGGGTTGTTGGGGATCAATTCTGTAACCTACAGAAGGAGAAAAGAAAGAAATCTATAGCTCCAAAACTGAACTCTTTTACTAATTTTCTCAAGGCCACATAAATCAACAGGATCAATAAATTAATTGTACAACTCTTAATTAGCAATTGACGAAAAAAAACTATATCCTTGAGAAATGAGGATTTTTGCTTCTAACTCTCTTGAAGGGGATACAAGGTAACAAGGGGTAGGTAAAGCTAAAAGATAACCCCTTTGCTACCAGTTTGTTTTCCAAGACATCAGTATGGCCAAAGAGAATAATTTCTTCTTTACGAAAAAAGGAGAAAGAAAAAGACAAAGCAATTAGTGATTTTCTTGTTTGTATTAACACCAGCTCCGCAACAACTTTGACATTGTTCAGATTCTCCTAGACTGGGTATTTAAGCCGAATACTTAACAAGGTACAATGTTAATGTTCTCATAAAGGCTAAAATTCAACTATTCTAGAAAACAAATGCAGTTGCATCACATGGAAAGCCTCATACACCTTGAGTATATTATCTATATCCAACCAGAAATAAATAAGAATACACATTAACAATAAAAGTTGTTCACCTCTTCCACTTCTTCAGCTGATCTAATGAAGCTGGCAACCAATTTCTTGGCCTTTACAAGATCTTCTTCTGGATAATCTTTCAATCGCAATCCAATTTCACGGTATTCATCTATCTTTTCCTCCTCTTCCTCTTCCTCCTGTTGACGTCGTCTATGCAATTCCTTAGTCTTTTCCCTTTGTTTAGCTTGCCATTCCTAATAAGAGAAAGCTTAGCACCAACTTCCAGAGCATGCTAACAACATTAACCTTCCTTTTTGCTTATACATTGCTCCCTCTACAATAATTTATACTCCATTACAGTATTACTCCCTCCGTCTCAATTTATGTGAAGGTGTTTGACTAGGCATGATGTTTAAGAATGAAACTTGTGGTCTTAAACTTGTGGGAAGTTAGAATTAAAGAGTTGTAATAAAAAAAAGGAAACATTCCTCTTTTTGAAACGGATTAAAAGGAAAGTAAGCCAGATAAATTGAAATGAAGGGGTACTTCAAAACACTTGAGAGCACTAAAATTAGAATCTTTTGACCCTCGTAACCTTATCTTCTACCCTTTTGCAAGAATCAAACTAGAAACCAGTAATCCAACCAAAATTATTACGGGGAATGTTAGAAGCTCAGTTGGTAGGGGTTTGATTCCCTGGCTTCCCTACCCTAATTTTGGATAATTTATTGGTGACATATAGGAAAAAATATGCTCAAACATCAAAATGAAACAAGCCCAGAAACAATAAGAGGCAAAAAAAGAACATACATCATCATAAAATTCCTTTGGAAGTCCATAAAGGTCCTTCTCTTCAATCCCCTTGCTTCGCAATGCTAAAAATTGAAACTTTTTAGATTCTTTCAATCATTTAACCTCAAAATTGAAAGAAAAAAAAAAACTAGGAAAAGATTAAAGTAGAAATGGCTGACCTGTGGTGGATGGATATTTGATTGAACTAAAAGTTGAAGTTGCTGAAAGAGATGAAGTTAAAGGAAAAGAATGAGGGAAAACAGTGGCAGTGCATGTTAATCCCAGAGCTATTGACTCCATTTTCTTGCTGTCTAAAATGGGTGTTCCCTAAAACCCCAGATAAATCCTCTCCATTTTTATGTATTTATATATTCTTTTAACTTTTTTTATGTATATTTAATTACAAAATTAGTAACTAAGAAGAAATAACAAGTTTCTGTTAATTTTTATTTGTCCAATACTCTCTCGTTCCTAATTATTTGTCCACTTTTTTTTTTTAGTTATTCCTAATTACTTGTCTATTTTGATAAATTAAGAAAAACCAATTTTTTTTACCTATTATACCCCCAATTAATATTTTGCAAAAAGTAAAACTTCTTGAAAATCTCAAGTTTTTTTAATTCATCTACTTCATAATTAATAGGGGTAAAATAATAAACTTAATATGTCAATCATTAGTTTATTAATAGGTGTGTCAGTTCAAAAGTGAACAAGTAATTAGAGACAAAGAAAATATTTAAGTTGACATACTTATTAAGCATGGCCGGCTCTATGCTTTGGGAAATAAGGTTTTTGCCTTGGGCCCCAAAATTTCTGGGCCCCAATTTTTTATCAAGAATAAATTATATGTTAGAATTTTTATAGAAAAAATCGATTATTTATGATAAAAAGTATAATTTTTTTAAAATATATTATTTTACCCACTTTAATATCTTTTGTACTTTGTTAAAAATAAGTATTAATAGTGAAAAGTGTTGAACAAAGTGAATTACAAATTCTTTTTTATTTCGTTTTAAATTTTAGTTTCAAGCATTACTACAATCATATTAAAATGGGGTATATCAAGTCATCAACTTCTTGCGTCAAATTCTATGGTTCTAAATCTTATCTCTATTTAATATTTATCAACTTATTACTTGTATAATTATGTTAACAATTCATATAATAATTGTCTCACTAAAAGGATGTTT